>JABXWE010105222.1:0-12826 GCA_014611495.1 Limonius californicus | reverse complement strand
TGCTGATTATAAATTTAAGCCTTTAGGAGAAGTTCATTTACCTTGTAGTTATAAGAATAAGAAAAAGAACATTCGATTAATCATTGTGGATGTAGATGCCGAACCGTTGTTAGGTTTGGATGATTGTGTTCGATTTGGTTTAGTTAGTCGTATAAATACTTGCAACACTTATTTACCTTTGAATAAAGAGGTAATTTCTAAGAACTATAAAGATGTTTTTCAAGGTTTAGGTAGGATTCCAGGTACATGTTCGATTGAGCTAACCAGTGATTCTAAACCTATAATCCAGTGTCAAAGAAAGGTACCGTATGCTTTGCACGATAAGTTAAGACAAACATTAATACAATTAGAAGAAAAGAATGTAATTTCTCAAGTTAACTACCCCACTGAATGGGTAAACAGCCTAATGATTGTTGAAAAGCCTGATAAAAGTTTAAGAATTTGCTTGGACCCGAAACCTTTAAACAAGTTTATCAAAAGACAACACTTTTTAATTCCTACTAATACTGATATTATTTGTAGACTGTCTGGTAAAAGCATTTTTTCAGTTATCGATATGAGAGATGGCTTTTGGCAGATAGTACTTGATGATGAAAGCTCAAAACTTTGCACTTTCAATACCCCTTTTGGTCGATACAAATTTAATCGTTTACCGTTTGGTATATCATCTGCGCCAGAAATTTTTCAGCAGAAAAACAATCAAATATTTGGAGATATAGAAGGAGTCGATATATATTTTGACGACATTATAATTTCAGGTAAAAATGAATTTGAGCATGATAAAGCATTAAAGCTAGTGCTAGAACGAGCACTACAAAACAATGTTAAGTTTAATTTTAATAAGTTTCAATGTAAATTATCCAAAGTTAAGTTTATGGGACAAGTAATTTCATCAGAGGGAGTAAGACCGGATGATGGAAATATAGAAGCAGTGATGGCTATTGAAAATCCAAAAAATAAATCTGAATTATTAAGAATTCTAGGAATGTTAAAATTTTTTTCTAAATTTATTCCTAATTTGTCAGCATTGACGAGCAACTTAAGGGAACTGACTAAAAATGATGTAACTTTTAGTTTTACAGAAACTCATGAGAGAGAATTAATAAATATAAAAAATATATTAACTAGTACACCTACATTAAAAATTTATGATCCGGCATTAGAAACTATTATTCAATGTGATGCTTCAAGTGAGGGATTAGGATGTTGTTTACTTCAGTCAGGCCACCCAATATCTTTCGCATCTAGATCACTAACACTAACTGAAAAAAACTATGCGCAAATTGAAAAGGAATTGCTCTCAATTGTGTTTGCATTTGAAAAGATTCATAATTGTGTTTACGGCAGAGAAGTAATAGTACAAACTGATCATAAAGCACTCATTCCAATTTTTACAAAAAATCTTGATAAGGTAACCAGTCGCTTGCAACGAATGTTACTGAGGTTACTAAAATATGATATTAAATTAGAATATTTACCAGGAAAACACATGTATGTGGCAGATACATTGTCACGTGCATTCATAAAATCTGACGTGCAAGATGACCCGGAAATGGAATATATTGTCCACTCATTATCAAACAATATTCTAATGTCGAACGAAAAGAAAATTATGTTTGCCAGGGAAATTAATAAAGATAAAGTTCTTGCTCAAATTAAACAATTTTGTGAGACAAATTGGCCAGAAACAGATAAAAATTTACAACTAGAACTAAAACACTACTACAAACTAAGGAATGACATCTTTTTTTCCAATGGTCTCCTGTTTCTTAACCAAAAGGTAATTGTTCCTGTGGCGTTACGAGCAGAAATGTTGAGACTAATTCATGAACCACATTTTGGTATACTAAAATCAAAATTAAGAGCAAGACAAGCTCTTTATTGGCCCAAAATGTCAAGAGAAATTGAAAATTTAGTGTCGAGCTGTAACATTTGCCAATCCCATCAAAAAAGTAATTCAAAAGAGCCTCTAATTAATTATCCTTTACCTACCAGACCTTGGCAATTCTTGCATTCTGATATATTTGAATATAATAAAAAGAATTACATCGTTTTAACAGACGCATACTCTAATTGGATTGAAGTTGCTTATATAAAAAACAAAACAGCCGAGGAAGTACTGTCATTTCTTAAAATTACGTTTTCTAAATTTGGAGTACCAGACATTTTGTATGCAGACAATGTCCCTTATAATAGCAAAAAATTAAAAGCTTTTGCCATTGAGTGGAATTTTGACACAGAATTTTCTAGTCCATACCACCACCAATCAAATGGGTTAGCCGAAAAATCTGTAGATATAGTTAAAAGAATGTTAAAGAAAAATGAAAATAACCTGTCCTTATGTCTAATGGAGTATCGTAATACACCACTACCAACCCTAGGGTATTCCCCAGCACAACTGTTGTTAAATAGAATGCTAAAAACTAAAATACCTACCTCTTTAGAAAACCTTAAACATAATGTGTTAGACTATGAAATTATACAAAGTAAACTGGAAGCAAAACAAACCAAACAAAAATATTATTATGATAGGAATGCTAAAGAACTTTCAAAATTTAAGAAAGATGATAAGGTTATGCTTCAGAAAGGTAAATTATGGGTAGGAGGTAAGATAAAAGATGTTTATAATGAACGCTCATATATGGTCGAAGATGAACTTGGCAATTGCTACAGGCGAAATCGAAAATTTCTAAATAAAGCTTACTCTAACACTACTAGCAATAATAGTAACCATCTAATTTATGATGACATTCTGAGTAATGATAAAAATACTTTTAATCAATTTAGAGTTGGAAACAAGGAGGAATTGCCAAGTACATCAACTGATGCACTTAGTGGTGATGAACAACAGCCAAACGTAACAAATTCAGATGCTACGTTTGATAATAATGAGCAACTAGATTTAGATACTACTGTTAATAGTGAATTATTGAATGTATCTAATTCTGATGATTCTAATAACGAAGAATCTGTAACAGACGCTGATATTATTAATGATGCTGATATTATTAATGATGCTATTAGTACTAATACTGAATTGAGGAGAAACCGTAAACCTCCTGCTTATCTGTCTAATTACGATACTAACCTGCAAACTGATAGTGATGATGATTAACAAATACTTTCTTTAAAAGGGGGCGTGTTATGTATTGTGAACATGCCTTCTTGTTTTTGTGTGAACAGACCACTATAAACTGTCCTGTGTAGTCTGTAGTAGTGCATAGAATCGTTGATCTCAATAAAGACTTCTAGAATAAACTATAAAAAGCTTGTTTTAATAATAACTCTTGTGTACATTTGATAGAGAACATAACACTGTATCGATATACTTTTGAACTTAGAATATTTTCATGGATCAGAAACAATCTACCAGCCAAATTAATGAAGATGCAACAAAGGAAGTTTTAAAATTCCCACCCACAACAGCCTTTGACTGCGATATAACTGCTAGAGACGCTGAAATTGGAAAGCTAAAAACAGAAAACCGAAAGTTGGGTGTGAAAAAGCGAAATTTAAAACGAATAATCAAAAACAAAACTGTTGAACTGAGAGATGTGTTAATAAAGTTAAAACAAAATAAGGCCAAGATATCATCATTATATGACACATTACTATCGATTCTTCTCGAGAAGTTATGGATGTAAAGGGTGCACTCATAAATTAGTTTAAGAGGCATTATTTTTATTTAAAAAGTGTTAAAATTGTTCTTCAATTGTTTTTTTTTTAGTTAGGTGTTTGTTTTTCTGTTCCTTCTTTTTTAACCTTAGTTTTGAAAGTGCTCATAGATGTACTCGTAAAATAGGGCTCAATATTAGTCTTAAAGGGGTGTTATATTTGAAAAAAAAATTAAGTTCTTGTGGTTGGTGGTACTAAAAATTGGGTGTTTTTGTTAATTTTTTTAAAACTTAGTTTGGGTCGCAATTTTTTTAGTAAAGTATTATAATTTATTAGTTGGGTATGTGTTTTATTTTAAAACTTTAAACCTTAATCAATTTGGTCTGGTAAATCTGTTGGTAAAAGTTAGTTTAAGGGACTGTATTTTTGCATTTTTTTGTAGTGAAAAATGTTGATTTATTAATTAGGTAACTGTTTTTTGTTATTTTATCTTTAAAATTTATGATTTAATCCATTTGCGCTGGAAAATCTGTTTGTAAAAATTAGATTAAAGGGCGCTAAACCTTACAAAATCCCTTGTTTTTAGACACACCCAAATGGCTTTTTACTTCTGGACCAGGGTATTATTAACACATTAAACAGTTCTCCTGTTAATATAGGAGTGATGGTCGTTCTAATGATTCTCCTCGATAGACACATACCGATTAATGGTATAAGCTGTCGTGAAAGAAGAGATGCTGTAAGAATAGATCGGATTGAGTTTGAATGAAAGCGGGGAATGTTTTGCACTTTTTTTTATTAACACGGTAAATATTGTTTGGAAATTTAAAAGCCTTGTTATGTTATTTTAAAATTTGCCGCTTTATATGAATTAATTTCTTAATTTCATTGCCGCTTCTTAGGAATAATAACGTTATTTGAATTGCCATTTGTATGTTAACAGTTTTGGTTACTTTGCGTCTTTCTAAGATTGAGTTGTGTTGACAACAGTTTTGTTAGTATTTTCCTCTGGGAAATTAATTTATGACCAAACCAGTCTCAAGGTTTTTTCTTTGTGAACTATATTTTCGCCGATCAGACGGGATTTCTAGGAATTTTTTGTTAAACAGCGCTAGCATTTAGGAAATGTTATTAGGCTTCTCTCGAAGGTCACATGTGTTAATTTTCGTTCTAAAACATGACGTAATATGGTGCAATGTTTTGAAGAAAGTGCATATTCCCGTTGCGAGAGTTCGTCAGTCAGCCTTCCACCTTTAATGGCTCCGGACCTTCCCAAATTCCATCTACGGGAAGGGCCATTACAAAAATAAAGTAGGCGACAAGCTCTGGATCTGAACGAAGGTTCTTCGACGAGTGGGTCATTTTCGCAGCTTCTGCTATCTTAAGTTTTAACGTACCGAATATTGCCGTAGGCAATTATTTATTTCGATTAAGTCGGATCCAAATATATGTTAGCAGTTTAACCCTGATATCAAGTAAAGTTGCTATTTCGATCTAATTCGGATATAAGCGAATCGACCCCGTAAACGTTGTGTTTCGTTACCTCACTGGAGTAAACCTGTGAAAAGGTGATAGTTAAATTTGGCGGCTATGTTGTAATCGCTTGAAGTTGCCGTTGCGCTGAACGCCTACCGATCCTCTTTGGAAATCATCTTAATTCCCAGGGGCGTACCAACCAAGTCTTCGCCCCAAACTTCGCTGGAATCGCCTACCCTTTTTCCCGGACTTGTAAGCACCTCAGACTGTACCTGCATCGGGGAAAGAAAAAAGGAACAACCTCAGTATTATGCCGGCCGCTCCTAGAATCGTTTAAGGTAAAAATCCAGTTTTTGTGTTGTGATATAGAAACCTTTTTTTGTTCGCGTTAACTTGCAGACTTCAAATTTTATCTTCATGTAAATAGAAAGACGACCTTCAGTCGCCATATGTGGTGTTAGTTGTTAATTATAAAACTACCAAATTATATTCTGTTTTATTCTTGTGAACTGGTGTACGTAGCTGTATGAAAAACGTAAAACCCGTTGTTTTTTTCTGAACGTTCAAAAATTAAAAATATGTAATCCGAACTTATAGCGTTATCACTTAATGTCATTTTCTTGTACTGTCATTTCTAACAATTTAATTATATGTGTGTTAAAAATGTACTAACTCTTATTGTGTCGTTTGTACTTGTTTGTGTACGAATTTTGCAAGCTTCAAATATATAGGAGGAGGCACAATAAAGGTGAGTTCCATTCCCGTAAGCTGTTCGCTTCTCCGCCTTCCACGAGGACCTACAATCAGCTGGATTTGGAAGGTGGCGCCCACAAATTTTGACTTACCCTGTACGCAACTAAAGATTTCCTCCCGTAAGCGATTTTCACGTACTCCCCCTACTCCTCTGAGCTAAGCTGTAGGCCGTTTTTCCACCTATCCGGTTACGGGTCGTCGGAAAAGCTCGATTGGCTCGGCCCGTAACAGCCTTTTTTAAGAGGACTTGAAAAATAAATGACCTTTATAGAATTTTAGAATTTTTTTATTTTCTTTTATCGATTTCATCGTTGTATCCAATTGCTTTGGTCCAGTAATGAAAAGGCATTTTGGAATATTGAAGAAATGGAGAATTTTTTAGGTTTTTGAAGCTTTTTCGGTGGTTTTTTAAAGGTTTTTAATTATTCAAACCATATTGGCCCAGAAATAGAAAATTATTTTGGGTCCTACAAGAAAGATGTATTAACAATTGAAAGGCAGCACCATCCTGCCTGGATTTATTATGGTATTTACCACTTCTGAATACTTTTATAAGCATTTTCAGGGTGTAGCTCAGCTGGCTACATCCTGCATTTCAAGTATAATTTGTTTAATTTAAATACCTACTTTTTATCTCATGTCAAATTTTAATCATATTTTCAGTGAGTTTTAACGATTTTTCGTGTGCCCAATTGCCCCGGTCTAGAAATTAAACGTCATTTTGGGGTGTCTAAAAACAAGGGATCTTTTAAAGGTTTTTGAGGCGTTTTTTTTTGGATTTTAAATCATTTTTTCATCTGCCCAATTTATAGTGGTCTTGAGGTGCGTTTGGGGTGTCTATAAACAAGGGTTTTTTTAACGATTTTGGGCCCTTTTCGGTTGTTTCATATTCTTTTTTGGTTTTTTTTCAATGATTTTTGCATGTGTCAAATGCCCTGGTCCAGAAGTCACATTTTATATACTACTCCACCACGCTTTCATATCTATCTGTGTGTTTATAATGAACCAAAGTAACAAGAAGCCGGTTAAATAGAACAGCGCCCGACCTAAATTACTTTCATTGCCACCCAGCAGGGGTTTTAAGCCTGTCTAACGGGGTACCTAAGCAATTTATTATTTATTACCGCGCACTGTACTGTTGACATCAACCTTCGGTGCCTTTACTGCATTGTTATACATATGATTAGATATCTACAATTTCTTACAGAGCATATGTTGTCAAACAACTACGTAACACAAACATCTAGCTAAGTCAATATACTTCAGGAATATCATAGCTACTACGCTTTCATATCTATCCGTGTGTTTGTAATGAACGAAAGTAAAAGGAAGTCGAATAAACAATACAGTGCCGGACATAAATTACTATCATCGCCACCCAGCAGGGGTTCTAAGCCTGTCTAACGGGGTACCTGAGCAATTTACTAACTCTTAGCAAGAGCACCGCGTACTGTAACGTTTACATCAACCCCCGATCCCTTTACCGCATTATTATACACATGATTAGATATTTGATGATGATGATGATTTGAAAGAGCGAGATCTAGGACGCTGTTTTCCAAGCATCTCTTTGCACTTAGGCTATATGGCCCATTGTACACCCTGACTAAGAATTTTGCCTATCTGGGGTAATTCTAACTACAGTAGTGCTTTTTAACGTGTCACACATCGTAGTGGCACGGGACCTACGGCTTTACTTCTTATCCGACAGAAGGCGCATTTTCAGATTTTTCCCCGCTAGAAAAATCTCGCCGACCTCAGCCAGGTTCGATCCCGCGTCCCTCGAATCTAAAAGCAAATGCTGATTAGATATTTACAATTTCTTACAGAGAGCATAAGTTATCAAAACAACTACGTAACACAAACATCTAGCTAAGTCAATATACTTCAAGAATATTGTAACCACCAAGTAGTATATAAAATGTTACATACAAAAATCACTGAAAAAAGACCAAAAAAGGATATGAAACAACCGAATAGGGTCCAAATTCCCCAATTTTTATGCACTCCAAATGTACCCAAATATCTGTAATCCACCAAAAATTGGGCACACGAAAAAATGGTTAAATATCACCCAAAATCAAGTAAAGTTACCTCAAAAGCAACCAAAAAACCTAACAAAATCCCTTGATTTTAGACACCCCAAAATGGCTTTTCATTTCTGAATAAGGGCGAACCATACAAAAAAAACCCATCAGCTTATGAGAAATATGTAGATACGTATATATCAATGATTATCATGTACTTTTTTATTTTTGTGAAAATATATAGGTATAAAATCATAAATCATTCTAAAGCTTCATTTACATAGACTTTGTGCAGTTCTATTGTGTTTATAAAAAGTTAAAAGTACCATTCAAATTATTTGTATTTATTTGACAACAGCAATACAATTGCAGTATTAAATGAAAAAACGTGTAGGCCATCAATAGTCTAGTCACCGCTAGTAACAGTTTCTTTAGGTAAATTGTTAATAGTGTAAGTCGCAGATTAACTTTCCTTTCTTTCTGATTCATACAGATTTATCAAACTTGATAGATGGAAAAAGAAAATTTTGAATTTTCTCTTGTTTAAAAATTATAAAAAAGTGCAAAACATTCCCTATCACTTGGCTTCAATTCTCTTATTCTCACAGCATCTACCCCTTAACGACAGATTCTAGGACTTTATTCCTAGGTGTCTCGGGTAGCTCACCATCACGATCAGCCGTTTTTGAATTAATAGAAGCGATCATTAATTTGCTATTGCTGTGAGTCTTGAATAGGAGAAAGAGCCGGAGAATAGTTTGAGAATCCTTGGCTAGCTCTCAGTCATCTCTATATTTCTTCCTTAGATCATTCAACCCCTATGGTCACTCGGGGATGAAAACCAGTCAGAGAGATCAAGAGTAACTGTATTCTCAATTATATAGACAAAAATTTTCTCCAGCTAGAATCGAACCAATATCCTTGAGTATCTGAGCTAATTAGGTCATGCATGATTAATTTACTCATCGGTAATAATAATACATAAAACGGCTCAATATGACGAAATTTGAATAATAAAATCCATCCCTCAAAAATACGCTGAAATTTCAATTTCTCATTAAAAAATGAATTTACTAAAACAATTTTTTTCTGTAATAGAGATTGCTCTTAGTCAAACTAACAGTAATAATTTTTAGCTGACTTTTTAATTTGTATACCTAATTGAATACTGGACATATCACAACCTACGATTTTACGTCGTCTAAAAAATGTAAGTGTAGGTAATAATGCGAACGTAAACTTTGTTGTTTTATAAATTTTTTGTAATACAACGAAATCGATTTTTTTTTTAAATTTTATGCTATTGACCCTTTATACATTTAGTTATTATATTATTATTCGAAAGTATTTAATATTTTGGATATAAATAAAAGTTAAAAAAATTTTAATTTTAAAACGTTATGGCTAGCGCCACCTAGAGCAAGAGGGACGTATCGCAGTTGACGCAACGCGACTGTCAACGAATACAGTTCCCGTTAACATTAAATGTCCGCATTATGGAGTACTAGTACTCCATAGTCCGCATCCTCGGTCGGTTTCGGATAATGTCAATTTGTCATCGTCTATCTATGGTCATTACGCCATTGACTCTACTGGTTTTGTGTTATTTGCCGCGATTGTCGTTTCATCATAATTGGTAAGTAAAGTTTTTCAATATTTATTAAATCGGTTATATAATTCGTCTTAAGAGGCCTATTCGGTGTGTTTAGCCTCGGTAAAAGCTATTCCGTTCTAATTATTTTAATATTCCTACTGTAATGGTTACTTCCCTTCATTTTCAGCAAAAGTTGTGTAGAATTACTCGAAAATTCAAGTAAATCAAATAATTCAGAAATAACTGAGTACCTACTGTTGTACTTCAATAAAGTACGAGCTAAAGTAAGTATCAAATTAATAAATCACAAATTGGGCGATTTTGAGCCCGAACATGGAACATTGTTTTTTCTACCGTTGTACTTTCACACCGTAAACATGGTAGTAATGAATAAAATAATTATAATTATTAATCTGAAGTTGTCAACAATACTACACGTACGTGTATTGTGTCTCATTTTAAGTGGCGGCTCGTGAGTTAAGAAAGAGGGTGGGCACAAGAAAAAACTTACCTATTTTTGTACAAAAAATCCATTCTCCTATTTTTCATGCTGGAAGACGCCTATGACTTTGTTGTCAAAATCCGGGATAGACTGGACGAACTTCTTTGCTATTGATAGGACCGCCAATGCGTTCAGTCGATGTTTTTACACACAATTAACTTCCATCATTGAAAAAACGTCACTTTCGTCTTTGAATTCAAACGCGCGATTGCGCGAAAACGGCGCTCCAAAGTGCAAATTCAAACGTTGACTTTAAATGGTGAACAATCTGCTCGGTGCCCCATTCGCCTGGTATATCGCGTATAGCGAAGATAACCGATAGGCAACCGAATCATCCTCTAAATAGGTACAAATCAGAGCGTTCCCCGGAACATAGTTTTGAGCGTGTTAGCCGCGCCTTTGGTGCGGAAGGAAAATTTGATACCATCGTTAAAATAATGAACTTAAAATAATGCACTGAATTACATGCGAATTTCTTTCTGTGTTTATCTTGGTGGTTGGGTGGGCACGTGCCCTTGTGCCCTTTAGTACAAGCCGCCACTGGTAATAACCTAAAAACTAGGTACAATTTTAAAAACCTGTTGATATTTTATAAATTTTATATTTGATCATAGTTTAACTGTTTATGTGTGAACGTTTTTATCAGGTTAGGCAATTCCCCGAATTTATATTTTTGTAAATAATCACCCAAAAACAATTCATACTAAAACCCCGTTTTAAAATATTGCATAGAAATTTGAAATATCTGCTTAGAGCTGTTTGGTTCATAAATAGTAATTTTTTCCATTGTTAATTTGGTAATTACACGATCCAGAAAAGTTGTGCAAAGCATACAACATTTGACTGCAGTTATTTCATATAGTTAGTATTAGTGAATAATCTCATTTATAAGAAAAAGGCATATTGAAGATAGTTAATAATTCGACTTCGAAATTCTCGATTACAAGGGGTTAGTAACGTAATGACAAAAACCTAATTTACCCTAATATGGATTAATTACATTAAAAAATAAATGCACAGCTTATTTCATGTGGTTTCAAGGCGGGAAATTTGTAGTAACACCATTTTTATTTATTAACAACCTATTAACATTTTAACACAAAACCGTTTTACAGATTAACAATTGATTAAATGTAACTTGTTTGTTAAAGTTAACAGTATTTTGACAGTGTAAGCAACTATGATAGAAAATCAATCAACAGTAAGACCCTTAATTGTATTTCGGGATTACTTTATAAGACGAATAAACTTAACACCCATTATCGATTATATCATTAAAATAAATGTAATTCAAGTGACTAAAAAAGTTGAATTTTTTCTGATTAGTTTTACAAAAGTTGATTTTGACAACAATTTCAAATTAATTCAGTTATTATTATATGTATACCGAGAGTCATCATTTCGAGCATTTTCTAGTTACAACACCCATCTTCTTACCTTCGATTATGATTTTTATTAACAAAAATTGTTTTCATCATTTCTTTAAAACTACTTATTTTACAGTTTTATATTATACTAAAAATAATGTCAGAAATCGTATACGTATACGGCCGGTATATTTTTACACCAGAAGATTACCAGTTATTATTTCGGTAGGTATTGACAAATTATTTAGTTGCACGTGATAGTCACTGGCATTTTTATCAGGAACGCCAAAGTTTTAATAAACAGAATATTAAATTCAATTCGTTTCAGAGCTATGAACAAATCGTACCTACCTATAATTTATTGATCTCATTGGTATGTTATCTTAGAATTTTACATAAAAATGTATTTTGAAAGAAGTAACTGAAGAAGAATTTAATAAAAGAATTCTTAGAAACGGTTTAAAAACGTAAATTGTCTATGATAACATAAAAATATGATGATACTGGTAGGTGCTATGTTTATAACATAAAAGAAGAGAAGAGAAAAGAGCAAAATGAATAACTACATTTTATGATTCTCTGTGTTAACCGTTTGCTTATGATATATTCATGTATATCTAGATTTTCATCCATTTTCTGTCAACTTTTTGTAATATTTATGTCTTATATTCTAATAAATTTCAATAAGAATCTATTTTTTTAAGTAATTTATTTTCACGATTAATTAAATAATTTTTAAATTCTTTAATAAATTTTTGTTCACCATACATACAACATATTTTTGAATCCTGAGGCTTCTTACAGTCTGAACTAAACAGGAACAGTATGTCTAACACGCACTGTGTATGAATAATTATTTATGAAAAAAGAAATAGACGTAATAAATTAAATTAATCGCTGACATAATGTCGACCAAAAAGCTTGGCAAGAAAGAGTGAACGGTATGAGAAATAAAGCAAATAATGACTTTGAACGATTAGTATATAAGTATATGCATAATCAATTTAAAATGTATGAAAATAATATATTAACCTTGGCAAAATTAGGTTTTCTTAAAATTCGCTTTCCTAATCTTGAAGCCTTTAACGAATAAATTTTCTAATAAATGACAAGTCGTTGCTCTGTTTGTTTAGAATTAAAATGTGCGGATGATTTTTATAACTATAAAAATAAATATGGAAAAAACATGCAAACAATGTAAAAAAGCAGTGAATTCTACCCATTTATTATGTAAGTGTGGTAGATATTACACTAGAACTAATTTTAAAAGGCATAAAAACAGATTTCCATAAAAATAGATTGAAGTTATTTGTATGCTAAAAATTGTTTGTTAGGTTTTTTCCTATAATAAATGGAACGAATTAACTTGTATAATCTTCGTTTACATGAGCTACTTAACATTGCAAAATCATTAGACATCAAATATATTACACAATATATTAAAGCAGAATTATTAAAAGCTATTATAAGGCGACCGGGTGGCGCAGTGGGC
>JABXWE010105213.1:0-14587 GCA_014611495.1 Limonius californicus | reverse complement strand
AGCAATTTAATTCACCCTCCGCATTTTCACCCCGTTACATCACCTCCTTCCTTCGGGTGAAATGGAAAGGTAATGAACTGGTGGATTCTGGAAAATTTTAAAACACAACATCTGGTAAAGCAATTACAATTGTTAGCAGGCTTCCGGAGTGATTGGCGCCGCTCTGCTGGGAACGGTGATGGTGGCTAACTGGGATAATGCTTGAATATCCAAACCAGAGATCTTATCGGTGCGCATCCGGACAAAGGTTCCAGGTCCAAGGAACACCTTCGTGCGGGGTCTACGCCTGGGGCGATGTCGACGACGATGCCGGGCTGCCGTCACCGGGATTGGAGGTACGGTTCCTCCTCGTGACGGGGACCGGTTACCAAGCTCCACGCCACGCCGGACTGGATCCTGTGGAGACATGGCGTTCGTCGGTGCATCTTCTAGCGGAAGTACTTCGGGTGTACTTTCCACTATACTACCGGGGATTCCGGTTCTGGTCGGGCCTGGATCAACATCCATCCCAGGAGGGGTCCCTGGCGTCAACGGTACGCCGTTGCGACCTGGAGTCCTGGGTGACGGTGAGTAATATAAATTACTGTAATTACTTTCTTCGCCCTTTGATGGCGGAGTCTTGGGCGACGACCCAAACAATTTTTCCATCTACTGGATCAGTATTTCTTCCAGGATGGGGGTCGTGTAGGCCTGACTACGTTCGGGCGGATTACTGGAACTGGTGGATGGCCTGGAGAGTGTAGCTGGTGGATCTCCATCCATCGGGACTGGTTGCTGGGGTATGTACTGCGCTGGATTCCATGGCCGGATCTTGAATACTGGTCTTCGTCTTCGGCTAGCGCGTAACTTCGCAGCTAACTTTGTCGGTGCCATGGTACTGACTGGTTTTCGGTTTTGTGCCGGACCTGTAAATTACCTTGGCTGGATGGAATCAGTACCCCTACCGCGATCTTAGGCATGGGTAGGAGGTCTCTCTTCGTGCGCAGGTTTGAGGTCCTTGACGTGAGACCTCCCCAAGGGCTGTCTCGTGTCTCGGTCCCGGAGTTCCACGATGACTGGAGATATGACCTTCCTCACCTCGAACGGGCCGGCGAATTTTGGCGCAAGTTTAGCCATGAATCCCCGGGCTGCGTCTGACAGTACGTGCTCTCTTCGGAATACCTGGTCACCTACCTTGGGTCGCCATTCGCGTCTTCGGAGATTATAATGATGGCTTTGTTTAACAAATGCTTTTGCCATGTTATGACGGACTACATGAAATATTTCTTTCAGCTTGCCTAGCTTCTGCCGGTATTCCTGGTGTTGCACGGGGTCCTCTTCGTCCATAGGGGGGTCGGCTTGTTTTCGGATCGATTTAGGGGGTAGTAATTCCCGCCCCGTAGTTCAACATCGCTGGCGAGAATCCGGTAGATTCCTGTACGGACGAATTTATTGCAAACATTACCTCCGGGAGGTACGCATCCCACGCCTTTTGGTTCCCCCGGGAGAGTTGCTTAATCATGGTCCCAATGATTTTATTGGCCCTCTCAACGGGATTAGCCTGGGGAGTATACGGAGGTGTAAACTGATGCCTTATTCCAAAGCTCTCGGTGAGGGCCTGAAAAATTTTATTAGCATACTGGGGTCCATTGTCGGATACAATGAT
Source organism: Limonius californicus (assembly GCA_014611495.1). Classification (NCBI taxonomy): domain Eukaryota; kingdom Metazoa; phylum Arthropoda; class Insecta; order Coleoptera; family Elateridae; genus Limonius; species Limonius californicus. Next base: position 12,942 of record JABXWE010105213.1, on the reverse strand, counting down.
TTTTGGGGTTCCAAATCGATATACGATTCGGTCTTGAAAGGCTTGTGTCACGGTCTGCGCTGTAGCCTTCCTCAGGGGTTGCACCTCGACCCACTTGGTGAATCTATCTTGGAACACAGCTAAATACACATGTCCCTTGGATGATCTAGTTAAGGGCCCAATTAAATCCATACTTACGATTTCCCAGGGTCCTCGTACGCGAGACCAGCACATCTTCCCCGCCGGTAACTGTTGTGGATTCTTGTTCTCTTGGCAGTTTCGACAGGAGCGAACATAACGGGAAGCATCTCGAAACATCCCAGGCCAATAATAATGCTGGGCCAGCCTCAGGATAGTTTTGGAGACCCCCAGGTGCCCGGCTTGGTCATGGCACTCCTCCATCACGGCTTTCCTTTGAGGCCTGGCAACACATAGCTTCCACATTGGATGGAACCCTTCTGTAAGTTGAGCTGAAGTGTTTGGAAAACATTTAAATAACTTATTATTTTCCAGCTTATACTCGGTGAAGTTCTCCGGTTCATTTTGGAGGTTGGCCAACATCCTTTGATACCATGGGCAATCTTCTTCGGGGTGTATTGCAGCTAACGGACTAACGATAGCCTGGGTTAGTTGGGTACTTTCCTGTGCACGGGATAAGGCATCTGCTACCTTATTTAGCGCCCCTTTTCGGTATACGATTTCAAAATCGTACTGTTGCAATTCTAACGACCATCGCATTAATCGTCCAGTGGGATTAGGTAGTGATTGCAACCATCGTAAGCTTCGGTGATCACTTACCACCGTGAACCGATAACCCTCCAGGTATCCTTTCAATTTCCGAACGGCCCATACCACACTAAGACATTCCAATTCTGTGGCTGAATAATTCTTCTCTGCAGCGTCCTGCTAGCATACGCGATGACCCTCTCGTCGCCATCTTGTACCTGGGTGAGGACAGCTCCCAAACCTGTGTTGCTCGCGTCGGTCTGCAGGACGAAGGGTACAGCAAAATCGGGACAGGCCAGGACGGGTGTCGTGGTGAGGGCTCTTTTCAACACGGTGAAGGCTTCCTCTTGTTTTGGACCCCAGATGAACTTCGTATTCTTCCGTAGGAGTTCGGTCAACGGTCCGGTGGTCTGGGAGAACCCCGGGACGAACTTCCGGTACCACGACGCCATCCCAAGGAAACGACGCACCGCTTTTACATTGGCGGGCCGCTCCACCTGAAGGATTGCTTCAATTTTTTCCGGGTCGGTCTGAATACCTTTACTGTTGACTTGGTGGCCCAGATATTTCAATTCTGTTCTACAAAATTCACACTTCTCTGGCTGTAACTGGAGACCAGCTTCTCGTAACCGATGAAATACGGTCCTCAGGTGGGTCAAATGGTCTGAAAATGTTTTACTTACCACTATGATGTCATCCAGGTAGCAAAAGGCTGTTGGTTCCAGCTCTGGACCGATTATCTTATCCAATAATCTCTGGAACGTTGCAGGAGCAGCGTGAAGGCCGAACGGCATGACCTTGAACTGGTATAACCCTCTCCCGGGTACGGTGAACGCTGTTACCGGTTTACTTTCGGAAGACAGAGGCACCCGCCAGTATCCCTGTCTCAAATCTATGGTGCTGATAAACCGGGCTCCCCTTAATTTGTCCAGGATTCCCTGGATGAATGGAATGGGATAGGCATCCGGGATGGTGACCTCATTCACTTTTCTAAAATCAATACAAAATCTATACTGACCGGATGATTTCTTCACCAGTACCACGGGACTGCTCCACGCACTGCTTGACTCTTCAATCACCCCTTCCTCCAGCATCCGATTGACCTCTTCGTCGATGATTTGCTGCATTCTAGGATTTCGTGGATAATACCGCTGTTTGATTGGCCGGATACCGGGTTTCAATTGTATCACATGTTCGACCTCCTTGGTAGGTCCCCGGATCTGTTTAAACTGTGATAATTCCGTCGATAAGAACGCATTTAATTCCTGGAGTTGTCCCTCGGTAAGTGGTTGTAGTCCACCTAGACCTGGAGTACAACGATCGGTGAGGAGTGGAATCGTCTCATCTTGAAGCTGAAGTATTTGCCTGGTTGGATTTATGCTCGCTCCTACTTGCCGGAGCCAATCAATCCCTATGATCGCCTCGGTCGATAGGGATGGCATATATTCCCATCCTACCACCATCACGAGGGAACCGAAACGGACTGGAAATGTCAACCTTCCTTCGGTGCGTATAAGGGAACCATCGGCCAGCTGTACTTCCGATTTCTGCTCCAACTCTAGGTTATAATTATGTTTTATCAAATACTTACCTAGAGAGGCTCCCACATAGGACTTGGATGACCCTGTGTCAACCAGAGCTGCGAAGATACGACCTCGTACTTCAATCTTCAGGACTAAACGGTCTCCCAGGGCAGATAATTTACTCTTGGGTTGAACGTGAGTAAATTCTCGGATTTTCCGTAACCATTTCTGCCAACCTGGGTCTCTATTTTGTAGGGCGTGTGCCAGGTAGCCACGAGGACGCCCTATTGGCCTCGCTGGCTTCGTTCGTTTCCCGGCCCGCTGGAATGGAGTGCTGTACAGCCCTCATGACTGGAAGGGACTCCATCTTGTCCACACCAGGAGCAGAACAGTTTGGCTTGACTTCGGCACTCCCGACGCCAATGCCCCTCCTTACCACACCTCCAGCACACCGCTCCTCGACTGTAGATCCTCAAGGTGGGTTTGCTGTCGGTTTTTGGAGGCGAGGACAGGATTCTCCTCGGATTTATTGGACTCGGCCGGCCCACTTTCGGCTTTATCGACTGAGCTACCCGGGCTGGTGCTCCTGGCTCTTCGGTCGGTCCTCTTGATCTGTGACCCTGATTTGCCCCAGTCTCTAAAGTACACAATTTGTAGTTAGTTTCAACTAACCTGGATTTCCTAGGCGTATATGCAGTCTCGGAGGTGAAGGTCTGCATAGGAGCTGGTGGAGGCCGGAACACTTTGTTGCCTTCCAGTAGAGCCTCATACTCCTGGGCTTCCTGGATCAATTGAGGTAAAGACTTAAAATCTTTTCTTCTTATGTACATCTTGTATTCCGGCCGCATATTCTCACAGATCCGCTCCAGCGCATCTCCAGGACTGACTTCTCCAAGGCGCCGTATTAACGTCTGCAGGGAATTGACATAATCTCCTACACTTTCTTTTTCACCCTGGGTTCTGGACCGGATCTCCTCCTGGAGCTTGTATTGAAATCGGGCTGGTAGGTACCTACTTTTTAACTGTCTAATAAACTCCTCCCAGGTGTTCCAGTTATTTTTGTTGTTTCTGTACCAGAGTAGGCCGGTCCCCTTCAGGAGCTCGGGTAGTACGGTCAACATGTCTTGATCTCCGTACCTGTAACTGGCGCGAAGTTCGTCCAGCCTTTCCAAGAAGGACATGAGGTCTCCACTGCCATCAAATCGCAGGTTCCATTTACGTACGGCATCGCATACCTGGGCTGCATTGGATGGAACTGGGGTGAACTCTGACGGAGGTTCGTACACCTGTTTGACATCTCCGTCGTCAACTGGACCTTCTCCCGTCCTGAGGAAAAGCTTGACTCGGGCCCTCAGCTCCTCTACACTGCCCCCGGTCTCTAACCTATATTTACGAGCTAGCTCGTCCAGTTCCCTCTGGCGTAACTTCTGTACCCAGGCGACTGGTGGGTCGGTTCCCTTCGCCTCTTCGTCCGACATAATTATGACTAACCTGTTTCTTTCTAGATACCTGGTTCTTGTTTTCCGGTCCTATTTTCGGTCTGGATTCTGTTTTAACTGGTTCTGGACGGATTTCTCGGGCGCCAATTATCCTGGTGATTAGTCCTGGTGCTGAGTCTGGGTCCCTGCTCGATGCGGCATGTAACGGTGCCCCTTTCGCTTATTGGGCCACTCGTTATATTGCTTATATTGCTCTGGTAAGCTCTTGAGATGTCCAGGGATCAGTAATAACAGCTTGTAAATAACAATAGGTTTATTAAGAAATGTGTAAAATAAATATAATATGTTTGTACACAAATAAAATTCAATTCTGTATCGAGTAAGTCTGCGACAAATTCTGGGTACGGCCCTGTGCTCCGTGCTGGTAGCTTCAATCGCCTCGGGGACGTTGTCGCTACTCTACGAATCGGACGCTGATTGGCTGCCGTCCGTGAACTCGCGCCTGGTTGTTCGTCGGTGGCAAGATGGCTGCCACGGCTGCTCTAATTAAAGTGATAGAAAAATACACGGTTATAATTAATTGTAAATTCGCGGAGGTGCAAGTTCTCTGGTGAATAATTCAGGTCGGTGATTGTGAATAAGATTCTCACAGTGTAGGTCGACTTTACGGAAAAATATCATGAATTTTATAAATAAATAACGATTTCAAACAGGAATTAATTTATGCTAGCTTTCCTGGAATTGCAAAATTCAAACTACGCGTTTGTTACAGTGTATTTGGTTCGAATTTTGTTCAACCTGGCTTCGCTTTCTAATAAATCTGAATCGGACGGGACTCTGAATTTTACAGTGGGAAATTATCGGGCACAGTGTTTAGCAAATCTTATTTCGCCGGCCAAAAGTTTCTCTGGTCGTTACGTAAATAAAATACGGGACAAATCTCTCACTCAGTCTTGCACAAAAAGTTTCTCTGTGTCTAAAGGCTGTGTATCGTTCTGGGTGTCCGAAACTACTCCGGTTCGTCCAAGTATACAGGGTACTCAAAATTAAAATTTGACGGATCGTGACAATTTCGCCACGCTCACGGCAAACTTTATACAGGGGGTTCAACTGGTAAAAGAAAAGATTACAACGTTTCTACGGCACCAATTATACACTGATTCGAAACGTTATAATAATTTATTGGCAGAGCTTTTTATCGCCGTGGAAAAGTTCAAACACTCCCCCGGTCAGCGATATAAAGGTCTACAACACGGAAATCGGTCAGTCGGGGATAAACAATATTAAAATAGCCAAGCAGGTTGAACTATAAATAATTACCAACTTCACTGTAAAACAAATGTAATGCGAATCCAAAAGATTCTTCGCCGGACGGTCGGCTCGATTAACTTTCGCGGCGACTGCTGCGGTCGAGGATCAGATTTCCCCGGCGTCGGACTTTCACTCTGGAAATATAAAAATTGTTTAACGGTTAATACAACACCGGCAAACACTGGAAAAATTAATCCACTCGCAGGTAGGGTACGGATTTAATTAAACTGGACGGTATTCACTTGGTTAATTTTTACAGGATCGGAATATTTAACTGGGATCTTTTAAGAACAATTCTTAAAGGAAAAGCACGACTGGTATTTCTGACTTTTGAATAAATTCAAGAGCCAGGAAATAAGAGTCAAAAAGTGATTTTAAATTCATCGCGCTTGGGTTTTATACTGGTTAGTGCGGGGTGGTCGGCTCGGTCCGTCTTCCCACTTCCACGGGAAAGGAACGTTTTGCTTCTGGCGAATTCTCGGATGACGATGGTGACAGATGTTTGTTGTTCAGCCTTCTTATCTTCTGAACGCCAAAATGTGGAGTTTTTGAGATTGCTAATTACTCAGCAATTTAATTCACCCTCCGCATTTTCACCCCGTTACATCACAACGTAATATTCACCTTAAATGAAAGTGGTCAAATTTTTAGCCACCATGCCATAAAGCAAATGAAGCCATTCAATGCTTGAGCGCTAAAGGGTTAATGAAATTAATCTACAGAACGTTCAAATTCAAATGCATGAAAATCAGACGAATACCACAGTGTTTGTAATGAGAGTCTAATAATAATAATAAGATGTATCCTTTAGCTTAATATCTTCAGATCTTATTTTGATCTGCTTCTTGTAAAAAATATAAAGCTCTTCAATCTGTATACTTTAGGTCTACAGTCGAGCAGGTTTTCAAGTAAGTTATTTAGAGATTTACTCAGTCGATCAGCATACTTCAAGTTACACTTTCTGAATTTTACTCATCCTCAGATTGCTTAGCATTTATAACAACTGCTTCTTCTTGTCGTTCTTCCATTTAAGCATATTTTATTTAACTTCGAACTGATTCCTCTGCAAGATCTGCTATGTGTAGAAACAAACCCTCACTGTCATTTTATTTAGAACATCCAAATACTTATCTCTACAAGTTATTATCTGTAGGCGGAACACGGCTGAGCTAAATATTTGTAGATGTGATCTGCATCAAGTGAATAATACAAGTCTAATGGTAATCTACTAACAATTAAAATGTTAAATGGTAAATTCCGGCTAGGGTTCGTTACCCCTAATCGATTAAGGGGCTGTCTTCAGTAAATGGTTTAAATCCTAGTAAGTATTGGCCCATTGTCCGAATTAAGAATATTCTCTTAGTGTGATTGCAACCGTAACACTTTAGTTCTCCTTGCAATGAAGTGTTTAACATGCTTTACAGGGCTTTGGATTGAAATCGTTGCAAAATTCTCCATGCTGGAGATGCTTGTTGTCGCCTTGAATTAGATTCCATATTCTATAAGACTGTATCAATGCCAGTCGTAACATACGCGAATACGACGTAGGCGATTGGCAAAGGAAACGCAAAACGGATACAAAGTTCAGAAACGAAATTTCTTATATCAGTCGCAGAATATAGAAAATCGAATAGTAAACGCAACACTGAAATACGAAATGAACTCAACATCTTTAGCTATAGACGATCCTAAACCGACCTGGAAATTCAGAAGCAAAAGTAACCTTCTATATCCGCGAACTATTATTTTCTTTCACTGTACCTCCTGAGACTTAGGGCCATCTACCTGAATGCCGGAAAGCTAAGTGAAGCCAATGTATAAGCCAATGCATCTAGCGTGCGACAAAATAAATTGATTACATAACCTTGGCATTGTTATGATCTTATGAAACCTAAATATATCTTGATATTGGGATTATGCGAATTATATTCTTAAAGAATGGCAGTTTGTAATAAGGTGAAAAACATTCACTAAATGTACTTTACATATATCACAAACTCAAGTGGATTTTATCATATTTTCCAATGCGTTTGGTATGTTTCTGCGTCAATTGTTAACGTTGTTTCAATATTTTTTCGCTTCATTGCAATACTAAATATGATGTCTGCTAATTTGAGGAAAACTGGAAAAGTCGTTTATTAACGTAGCTATGGTAACAATAGAAAAGGCGCATGTCAGTTAACTTTGATTCACTATAATAGCCCTTTCAATGACGTAACATAGCAGAATGGATTCAGCCCTTACAAAAAATGATCAACACTTGCATTCTGAAACAAATACACGAGTACAGACTAGAGACGGAAAAATCCTGGACCCACTCAAAAAGATGTGGATAGATCAATTTCCAAAGTGTTGCAAAGTTTTGGAAACGGATCAGCACAGACGTTAACGTTGAGTTACTCAATTAGAACGAATACCAAGCGGTATTATACGCACCAGTTTAAATGCCGAAATAAGTAATGAAAGAATTGAAACAATGCAATTGATAAGATAAGTTAGCTAAAAAGAGTTCTACTATGTATGTCGAAAACAGATAAAAGGAAAACCACCTAACATATGGAAGAAAGGAATACTACAAATGTTGAAAGCCGGAGGGATGAAAATTGGAAAAACTATTAATAATACGCCTTAAAATGTGAGAGAAACCTCTCGCGAATGTTCAATAGAAATACGTTTGGATCGCGTAGGCACGACTTGATTATGATGACAATTACATGCGATTGTTGAAAGTGTTTATTGACGTATTAATACGGCGCCTGCCGGTTGCTTCTTTGTGTGCTTTTTTTATGGAGTTCGGAAATGGCGTTTGCTGTAGAAACCCCGTCCAAAAATAACATATGTGATTTTATTCCATTTTTAGGCATCGAAGGACGTCAACTACTAAAAATCCATGAGAGAATGGAAGCTGCCTATGGTGACTATAGGTATTCTCACACAGCAGTGGCTGAATGGAGCAGCACATTTCGACAAGGAACATAGTCGACTATAGAGTTGACTCGTCGAGAACATGTACGTGTTGCAATTTCAGATGAAAATGTAAGGCGCCTGGAAACTGTGTTACGTCCAAATAGAAGCATTAAAGTATAGGAAGTATTCATTCCGTTAATCATACTATTGGTTGTCACAAAGTTGCCGCTCAGCACGGCTGCTTACTGATGGATAAAACTATTTCAGTTCAACCTTGTCACTACAGCCTTTGATGAGCTACCAAGCAGAATGCAATACATTTTTATACTGAATCGTTGCCGGTGATGAATCTTGGTACTAGAACTATGGACCGGAATCGAAGCTTCAGAGGATGCTGGGTTAGCAGGCAGAACCGCACACAATTCCGATCTCAAATTGTTAGTAGCAAAGTGAATTACTGTTGAATTTTCAACAGTCTGGTGTCAAAATTAATGCTGAACGATACGCGGACACCCTACAACGTTTACGTATCAGCATCAAGAATGAATATCCCGGTAAACTCATAAACGGTGTCGTTCTTCTGCATAATAATGCTCGCTCCCATATAGCCGAATTGATTCAAGATATGCCTACGCTGAAGTGCAGACTGCCTATTGGAAAATTGTTTCGTCAACAGCCGCACGAATTTTACCAGCCGGGAATCTATAGATTAGTACGACATTGGGACTCATGCCTTAATGTCAATCAAGATTTTTTCAATTGAGTTTTAGAAGTTTTACTACAACCTTCAAACGTATCTCTATTGAACAATCCTCCCATACAGGATATCCCATGACGTGAGGTCAATCCTACGTGTAAGAGAGGTGAAAAGAAGTCGAAACTAAAGAGTGGTCATTTTCTCTAAATCGACTATTTAAGAAGTTTTGGCCTGTTTTAGTTAAATACTCAAGCAGCCCAAACAGTAAATCATATTAAGTGGTTTTGATGCAAACTGTCTACGTTACTATGTAAATGATATTATTTACTTGTATGTCAAACAGTAGAGCACCTTAAAGTTGTTTCTCTGCTTGGGCTTATTAACAGTGTTGATAATGTTTACTTTTACAACGTGAGAGTACGCCGATATCCAATACATGTACGGTTTTTGTGATGGAAACTCAGTAGTAGCTGCTCGAGAATATGGGTTGAGATTTCCCAATCCGCGACTACCAGACCCACGAGTGCACAACCACCTACGTTAATATGGAACTTTCCCGAAACCGTTGACTGAGCGTCCAATACAGCAAGTACTAGACAATGAGGACAATATACTGCGAGAAATTGATAATAATCCCAGCATCTCTGTTCGTCGTGTATCTGCACAAGTTAATGTACCACGAATGCGAGTTTGGAGAACATTTAAACGTCATGGTTCATATAAACTCCATATCGAGTCTGTTCAAACTCTCTTACCTACCGATTTGACCAGCCGTATGAAGTTTTGCCGCTGGATCATTCAAAATCGCAAATTACGTAATACAACTGTATTCACGAATGAGGCAAAGTTTACAAGGAATGGATTAACGAACAGAAAGAACAGCCACTCTTGAGATTTGAAGAATCCACACGGAATCACAGTATCGAATTATCAATATCGGTTTTCAGTGAATATTTGGTGTGAAATTTTGATAACATGCTCATTGGTCCATTCGTTTTTGAGAACCATTTAACTGCCGACAGATATTCAAATTTTCTAGGAGATCATTTGAGAGGATTGTTAGATGATGTCCCTCTGGCGATCAGACATGATATGTGGTACCAGCACGATAATGCCCCCGCGCACTTTGCGCTACGTGTAAGACAATTTTGGAATCAACGGTTTGAAGGATTTGTAATGGTAGAGGAGAACAGCACACATGGCCCCCAAAATCGCCGGATTTAACTTGTTTAAATTATTAGGGCCATATGAAAGATTTGGTTTACCAAACACCATCAGAGACTGTTGAAGATCTTAGAAGACGCATTTTTGAGGCAGCAGAAGTAATTGGGAATAACAATGATATGTTACTTAGGTCAACCAGATCTCTCTTAAGAAGAGCCAAAATGTGTCTCGAGAGCAAAGGTGGCCAGTTTGAATAATCTTTATAGTGAATTTAAACTAAAATAAAAATAAATATTGGCTTTTCTGAAATTGTAATTATTTAATAAATAATAATTTTGGAAGCGATTTACTTTAGGGCATAACTTCATTAGAATTTTTAACTATATTTGGATATAGAATACATCATTTTTAAATTTACCAAATAAATTCACTCTCCATAAAAAGTTTTGCTTCCTCAAGCGATAATATTGAAATATAACTTGAGATAGCATGTACAGGGCGACCAATAATATAAAAATCTAAACAAGAGAGAAGTACCCTTAATTTTTATTTGAACGCAGAATGCAGTAAGAGGATATTACTTAGAATTGTAATCTTTGATCAAATGCTACATTTCAGAAAGAAATTCACATATCAAGGCCATATACGGGGTGCCATCGAAAACATCGCTACAAGCTTTCGTTAGCTATCGGTTCTAAAATGATAAGTTTTGCTTTAAAATATCAAAAACACATGTTTGAAAATATTATGCTATGAATCCGTAATTCATAATACGTATCAAGAGTTTTAAGAAGCACATTACCTACAAGTGGAAAACGTTGCTATACTTTTGATGGCACTCAGAACATTGCTTTGAAATTTAAATTTATTTATGAAGTTTTGCTTTATAGCACACATGACAATTTTAAGTAACAATTTCTTATTAAATTATGTTCTATGATAAATATTAAGGGCACTTCTCCCTTGGGCTATTTTGGGTTTTTACATTTTTGATCGCTCTATACATGCTATTTCAAGTTCTGATACTCCAATATTATCGCCTCAGAAAGCAAAACTTTTTATAAACAGTGAATTGTTTTGGTAAATTTATCATATGTGAATAACTTTCTAGGAGATACTGTATTTATATGTCATATATGACCTGTGCTATTTTCCACTGCGCAGTAATGTAGCGTATTCTTGAAACCGAATATAATAATAATTCTAGTAATAAATGGCATATCTTTCGTTGATATTAATAGTTTTCATGTTCTATCACTAAATCCCGGCACTCGTTTCCACAACCTACTTCTCCTTAGCGATATGATGAAACATTGCGGACCTATCGTTTACACTAGAACGTCAAAAACACTAACCAAGGTTTAGGCACCAAGAACTGTCAGTTGCCAATGCCGGATTGGGAAATCGTGCATTGTAAATTGCAGTAGAGGTTTTTATTTCGCGGATGACTAGGTTTCGAAACTAGATATTTTAAAACCTTTACCTAGTATGCAAGCGCTCGACAAACTGAGCTACCCAACACACTCCTTCAATGTTCGTCCTTTAAATAAATCATACCCAGAGACGTTCTTAGAGTTCAAATCTGCGAAATTAATTGATCTTGCCTATGGCGCTCCGAACATGACATTTCATTTAAAGGGCGCCTTCGGGACTAATAGAAGTAATTTCCTTCTTCCGCTGATATAGCAGCCGAAAAATATTTTGAAAACTACTTCTCCATGTTTAGTAAATGCAATGCTTTTTTCTTTGTTCACCTGTTACCCAAATCGATGGCATGGCTTGCTATAGTTGTTATAACCCTTTGCCGCCATTTTATTAAAAGTATAGTAATCCTCTAGAATAACTAAAAGACTGTTCACACCAACAATTATTTTTAACCAGCCTCACTGAAATATTAGTGTATAATCTGAGATCCATTTTTTTTGCTACTGAAGTCTGTTCTGTTAAGAAATCTGTTCTTTGATTATTATAAAACAGCTTCCACGATCTTCGGTTTACTTCTGATTTGTACCAGATTCTGATGTTAAATACTTCTTTAATTGTCGTGTTGCAACGTCAGCAACATCATGCTCTGATTTTAAAAAACCTTTAATATTTGTACCATCTTGTTTGCTTCGGAAAACTTACCAGTTCAGTTTGGTATTTCTGCACAAAGCAGGTGTTTTCTTCTATATTAGTTGCACTCCAAATGTGATTATACTCGAGGAATGATCAAACAAGATACTTAAGCATTAACTGACTTTAAAGTTGTTTTTGGTAATAAATAAGTTTAAGTACATCTGGTATTGTATTGCTGTTGGGCAATGCACACATGGTACGGGATATTGCTTTCCATTGATTTTAGAAGCGCTTTTCCTTCTAGTCTTGTTTACTAAAAAGTCCCCCATCGTGTTGATACCATATTGCACGTGTAATATTTAATGGCACATCTTCCTGTAATAAGGGTAAAGAGTTTACTAGAAAATTCAAGCGGTGTAGCAGTTCAAATGGTCCAATCAGACGATCATTAAGAATACCAGCTATCATATTAACACTAAATCTATGTTGGAAATGCGAACGGGGTTCCTAGGTGACGTAAGTGACTGTAAATGGCCATCTGAATAATGTTAGGAGGGATGTTTCTATCAAAAATACCAGAGTACATATTTTTATATATGTACAGGGTGTCCCAAAACTCCTGGGACATAGAGCTACCACGTATTCTAGAGGTCAAAAGAAGTCGATTGGACCCAACTTTGTCATATACCAAAATGTACCGTTTGCCCGTGAGAGGAGTTCAAAGTTTACATAAAAAAATCACATTTTTGTATGCTGTTCAGATACGTGTGAACCAATTTTAATGCAATTTGGTACCTGGGCACTTCAAAGGAAGCCACTACTTTCAGTAACGAAAGAAATCCAAAGGAAATTGGAGAAGGATTAAAACCACCCCCACCCCATGATATATTTGTTGAGAATTTTTTTAAGGATGATGATACGATTCTATGTTTTATTTAAGGTGAAGACTTATTCTTTAGTTTAATTTTTTGACTCTTGTAAAAACTCCGTAATTCGTATAGTTTCGAAGAACAAAAATGTTTACTCAAACACTGATAACCGATATTATTATTGCAGGTTTAATTGTATTACAAAATTTAGTTGGCCGTAGACACAAAAATAAAACAAAGGTGATAATTTTGATAGGAAACAAATTCAT
>JABXWE010105212.1:0-15552 GCA_014611495.1 Limonius californicus | reverse complement strand
ACTTAACTAAGTGAAATACGGTTGCATCAGCCGGGGTTCGAACACGTGGCCAGTCGGCCGCATTTCAGTATGACCTCAAGTGGGAGTGCGTATTCGCATTGCTTCACCGAGGTCCCTGGACTGTTTTAGACTATACCTATAAAGTTTTACCTTCAGAATAAGAACGATCCTGTTGAGCCTCTTCAAGATTTCTAAGGTCTGGGTTTCTTCTAAAGTGACGCTGAAGATGTTTCGTATAGAATCTAATTCGTATATGATTTGTTTGAACCATAATTCGTACGCTGAAACAATTAAACGTGGATGTAGTGATACATATTAGCTTGTACATAAGGAAACGGCCGAAGAAGGAATTTTCTAAGGGGTGGGAAGAGCATTTGCATTTTACATTTATAATTTTACGTTTTCTAGCTATAAACTTTCACATAAACATTATGCAGATACGCTTTCCTCTTCTGTGTATTCTTTGTAGAGAATAAGATTTTAAAGATAAATTTTGAACTACGTTAACATGTACAAATTTACGAAAGAAGTTTTAGTTAATCCCAATGTGAGACATTTCAAATATATACTAAAATAACGAAAGATTATCCAAGGTTATTTTTAATGGAAAAATGTGTGAATACGCGTTTGTTCTGCTATTGTGCATGAAAATTCTTCTTTGTAAATTAGGAATGGGTTTTTTAAACAAATTTAATTAAAAAGATAACGATTACAGGCAGCTCACGTATTAGTTTAAATCTTAGAATTTCTAGGTTAATTGAAAAATACAGAGTTGAAACTGTGCACATTTGTAAAATTTTTGTCCTACGACAACTACACTTAAAGCACTAACATATTTTTAAGTTAGCTGTTAAGAGCACTGCATTTACTCAAAACCTTCACTGAACCCCATCAATGTTTTGAGATTCCATTTTTTTGACCTACTGACTAATTTTCACACGTGATACAAGTACAAACCGTAGACAAAATATTAAAAGTTTCTTAAATTTAAATAACACCCGAAGATGCAAGAAAAAATACATTGGTATGGATTAGTGCCGAAACTAGATTTGCTGAAAATTAAATTTAAATACGTCGATAATGGAGAAAATAGAATTTTCTAAGTAAATGTATGTATTACGCATCCAAGGGTGTTTTCTTAGCAGCAGTACAAGAATAAATTTACCCATTTTCAAAGAGGCTGCATTAAAAATGAAATCATTTTACTGAATTAATGCTGTGCAAAGGTTGACACATTGTTAAAAACGCGTAAACCCTTCAAAGAGGTTTCTTAAATTTGTCTTAATGGCAGGTCTAAGAGAGATTAAAATTAAGTACTATTTTCGTATATGTAATTCTAGACTGGATATGTAAAAATGTGTCATTTCTATACAGGGTATCCCATGACATGATTGCCATAGCTTAAGGCTGTGTTGCTGAGGTCATTTAAAGTCAAAAATGTCGAATGAACCTATGCCCAAAACTCTATCCTAACTGAACTATGGTAATTTGAAATTTGAATAAATATCAGGTAAAATCTCATTAAAAGTCAGTTAAAAAGAAGTTGTTTTATTGCATTAATTGTTCAAAATGTCCACCCAATTGCTGTATACATATTCCACCTCTTCTCAGAATTGAAGAGGTGGCTCTGCTAACAGTCTCAAGATCAGCACGAATATTTTCTGCGGCATCCATAATCCTAGCAACAAGTTGTTCTCTGTTTTCAGGATTTTCTGCATAAACAAGATTTTTCAACCTTCCCCAAAGAAAATAATCTAGGGAATTAAGGTCGGGTGACCTTGCTGGCCAAGCAACTGCTGCACCTCGTCCAATCTAGCGGTTCGTATAATTTTGATTAAGAAAATCGGTTATTTGTCTACCAAAGTGAGGAGGCGCGCCATCGTGTTGTATCCACATTCGTCGTCTTACATTGAGAGAAAGTGCATCCAGTAATGTTGGAAGGTCATTTTCCAAAAAACGTAAATAATGAACGGCCGTGAAACGTTCTTCTATTATAAACGGACCAATGAGATGGTCATCAATAATACCACACCAATCTTTCACCGAAAATCTATTTTGAAAATTAGTCTTCCTAGTTTCCCGTGGGTTTTCAAGTGCCCAACAATGTGAAATCCTGGTGTTATTGATGCCGTTTCGGGCGAAGGTAGCTTCATCACTAAACAATATGTTCCGACAAAGCCTTCGATTTCTCAATAACCAGCGACTAAATTTAGGTCTTGCTGCGTAGTCGGCAGGTTTTAAAGCTTGTACAGGTAAGATATGGTATGGGTACAAACCGAAATTGTGTAAGGTTCTCCATACTCTCATGCGGCTAACGTTAAGTCTGTTGGATATTCCCCGGACACTAGTAGAAGGTTGAGCGTCAACAATTCAGTATTGCTTCTTCTTGTGCAAGCTCTTGTTGCACGGGACGTGCAGAAGTAGCTGCAGGAAACTTGCCCGTTTCTCTTAAACACCGATGGACAGTGCTAAAAACTTGTCTACAAGGCACTTTACGAGTAGTAAATCGCCGACGATATTTTTCAATTGCCGCTCGTCCGTTTCCATTACAGAATCCGTACACATAGTGCATGTCGACGTATTCTTCATTTGAAAAAAATGAACATACTTTTAAGCTAATTTGAATGTTAAACAAAAACGAAATAACAGCGAAATCCAGCGGTGTATTAGTAGGGTTTTCTAAAACTTCAAATACTTGTAGCTCAGTTAGGATAGAGTTTTGGTCATAGGTTTATTCGACATTTTTGACTTTAAATGACCTCAGTAACACACCCCTAAACTATGGTAATTAAGCTATGGGACACCTTGTATAACGAAATTTCGTTATAACGAATTTCCTTTTATGATTCACCGACTTCGTTATGTAGAAGTTTGACTGTATATTTGAATATGAACAGCGATATATTGTCGTTTCAGATCTGAAAAATAATTTGGGAATTGATGTTTTGTAGTTATGATTACTTGAAAAGTAATACATACAGCGAGCACTTCTTAAAGTGTTAAACAGATTTCCGTGCGAAACGTGAGGATAAATTACGAGAAAAGTCGGATAATGACGGAACTGGTTTATTTAATGAATAAAAGCTTTGAGGTTACAGTTCATAACAAATGTGTTAAATGGTTCACACTCAATTGTAGAGTATATTTTCGAAAATAATATTCTATTCACTTTCCGTAATGGTGGCTTTGAAAAGTCTACAGCTGGCCGAAGGTCTCTCTCCGCTATGGTATAGAAGTAATTTCAACTTTTAGGTACTTTAAATTTATACGACACAATATCATAATTTGCAGATTTTATTTAAATTTTGCTGTCAGAACAGTCCATCGTGTATTTATTATGACCTTACAAATTGACCTTGAACATCGCAATTTTGAATTACTTTCATGTAAGTATATGAGGTAGGTATATTAAAAATTCAATTTGTACCCCTTCTATTATACGGTTGTCGATTATTATACACTTAATATTTTTTTTAATATCAACTTATATTTTTCAAATAACTACATTCGGAACTTGTTAGGAAACTCTAAAGACAAAGTGAAAATTTTGGAAAAGTCGGGAACTTAATAAATTGACTGTTCTCACTGCAATGGGAAATATATTGGGCAAACTAAACGTAATATTGAGATTAAGTTTAAGGAACGTGTAGCTTATTTAATAAATCATAGATATGATAAATTAAATGGTATATTTACGAGACAGGACACGATATAAAACTTAGAAAATAAAAAATTGTTAAAGGAAGTGTCTTCAACAAAAGAATTGTATTGCTATGAGAGCATTCATATTTTCATAAATAGGGGGATCTCTGAAATTCAGATAATGGGCAAATTCCTAACTCAGATTTAACTCATTTGTTGAAAATTGTTTTTAGGAGGTTAGGGGAACGAACCCTAAATGGGGATTTAGTATTTAAGCCTTTGTTTGTTAGATTATTAGCATTGGACTTCAATTGTTGACTTGGCGAAGGACCTATCTCGAGAGGTATTCCTCAGGCAAGTTACTTTACTTAGTTCAAGTTGAAGATGTCAGTTTAGTTGTCGCAATACGTATTTAGGTGTTCTAAATATCGTGGTGGGGTTTTCTAAAATTTATTTACTTAAACCACCGTCTCCAATCAATCCGATTACAAATGATATTTGAAAGCAATAATCCGAGAATTTGGGTTTTAAGTTAAAATATCGTCATTTCTAAATGGATCACGATTTTTTAAGACAAAATTACCTTCATATGTAAAACCATCTACATCAGCTCTTTAGTTGGGTGTTGTGAGCACAATTAACCCTAGAACCCATAGGTGGAGTCACCCGCGACTCCGCCATTCTAGAAATTTAAAATTTATTAAGGAGTATTTTTTCAAATTTGAGTGTTTCAGTACCTTTCAACTAATACCTTAGCTACCGTTTGTGATAGTTATTTTAATTAATTTCCTTTTGATTTCCATTTAATTTTAATATTTTTAAGGCTGGGTCACATCTGAACCCACCTATGTAGTAATGTAAAGTAAAACTTATGAACATCGTTATGTCAACACTAAGTTTGACAGACCTTATTAATTTGAGTTATTTGACCGTTAAACTGCAAAAGTGCCTAATAAAGTTATTACTGGTAACTTTTGTGTTATTTCTATTATTAATTTTAAGATATTTCGTAATTTGTATTAGAGCGCGATGACTAATAAACATCTAACGGATGCTGAGTTAGCGGAAATTTTGGACATCCTGAACTTTTTGAAAGTGATTCTTCTGAATTGGAAGATATTGTGGTGGAGGATGATTGTTCCGCAGAGAGTGATGGCGCAAACGAGGAGAGTGACTTTGAAGTTGATCTTCCCCGCAAATTATTTTATGGGAAAAAAGGCTTTAAGTGGAACGCAAATCCCAGTAAAAGACCAAAATCTAGAAGATTTCGGAGTAATATTGTAACAGGAAATCCACGACCGAAAGGACATGCGCTAACTATACAAAATGAAACACAAGCGTGGGAAGTTTTTTTCACTCAATCTATAATAGACAGTATTGTACATTATACTAACCAGGAAATTCAAAAACAAGCGGAAAGGTATAAGAATAAATGGTTTACAAATAAAACTGATAAAACTGAAATTCGTGCATTATTTGGATTATTGTACTGCACACATCAGTGTAAAGGAATTGTGGTCTAAGGATTTCGGTAATTCAATTTATCGGGCAACTTTATCCGCTAATAGATTTGAGTTCTTGATAAATTGCATCCGCTTTGACGATAAAACAACGCGGGAAGAAGGACGACAAGTTGGCAAGTTCGCGCCACTTAGGGATCTATGGGACACCTGTTTCCAACTGTAAAGCAGCATACATTCCACAGGAGTATGTAACTGTAGATGAACAGCTTTTAGGATTTCGTGGCTGCTGCCCCTTCAAAATATACATTTCTAATCGGGCAAATATGGAATCAAGACCGTCATAATGTGCGACTCAAAAAATAGGTACATGGTCAGTGCAATCACACACATCGGAAAAGCAGAGCGAACAAGTCTAGATGCTGTTCCGACTCAACTAGTGATAAAATTTACAGAAAACTGTACATGGTGCTAACAGAAACGTAACAATGGATAATTGGTTTTTGTCCATACCTTTAGATGAAAAACTGCTTTTGAACCATAAGCTGACAATGGTTGGCACTCTAAGAAAAAATAAATGTGAAATACCTCAAAATTTTATAAACCGTAAACGAGAAGTAGGTTCCTCCATTTTTGGTTTCACATCCGAATTTACATTAGTGTCTCACTGTCCTAAAAAAGGAAAAAATGTTGTCTTGCTTTCCTCAGTGCATATGGATAATACCGTTGTTCCAGAAACGAAATGGTGGCGTAGACACTTTCGACCAGATGTTGCCATTCTAAACCAGTTACCAAAAACTACAAGATGGCCATTGCGTGTATTTATGGAATGTTGGATGGTGGTACCATAAATGCCCATATCATACATAGCGAAGTCACAAATACAAGTAAGCCACGTCGAGAATTTTTGAAGAAATTGGCAAAACAGTTAGTTTTTCCATTTCTAAAAAATCGGTTAACTAAGAAAAATTTACATCATAGTCTACGAAGTCTTATTGCAGACATCGTTGGAGAAGAAATCCTAGAGGTTGAAATACCACAAGACAAAGGAGGATCCGGTCGCTGTAATGTGTGTCCCAGAAAAAAGATCGTTAAAGACGTTTCCAGTTCTAATCTATGCGACGAGCATAGAAATGCTATATGTAGCTCATGCGTTGAAACAAATTTCCATTACGGAAGTAACAATTATTATATGTTTTTTTGTTAATGTATAATTATTCTTTAGTTAAAATAAAATGTTTACAATTAAATGCAGTCCTCTATTAAATCAAAAGACACCCGTATGTACCCTGAAGTACTGGGGTCGTATATGACCCCACCTACGGTTTACGAAATAAAACATAACCTATGGGTTCTAGGGTTAAGATGGACACTGCATGAGTATTATCAGCTATTATTATTTATTATAATTTTTGTGTATAGAGCAGCTATTTTTGTTAACGTTGACTAAAGTATGAAGAAAAATATAAGCTTACTTTATTGCGTGGACTTTTAAGCACAAAAAAACTAAAACATGGCGTTTTAAAATGCGGAGTATATAGTAGAATAAGCATTAAAGGGCACCAAAACTTTAAAATAGGCATCAAAACGGTACCAAAATCATAAAATAAACATTAAGAATTCCGAATTAAGGAAACAGTGTGTTAAAAATTTTATGGTTATCTACATAATAAACAAAACTTTCTTAGGATAACCATTAAATCATCAAATTAACATTTTTTTTTTTATATTAAGGGACCATAAACTTGTTTGAATAAGGCAGTTTTGCAGCAAAAATTACAAAAATGCAAAGCTTATAAACGCAAAAATACATAAAGAACATAAATTAAGCATAATAATATAAAAAAAAAATCTAAAATAGAATAACATCAAAAAAGGCATATAAAATGAGTTCAATTGGTTTAAATATTTGATTTCGTCGGGATTCTTATACATTTCTGTATTTCTACGCTATTAGTAATTATCACGTTTATCATATAGCTAAAGAACAGCGCTCTAATTATACTATAGGGTGATTTAGATATCACTTCTTGGACCAGTAGTTTTGATAGTTTTGATAAACAAAAGATTGCATACTCATAATGAGACTGAAATATCAATGGGTTGGTTGTAAAATCCACAAACATATCTTCTGGGTGCGTAGTATATTGATAATTTTTATGTTTGTGTAGGACAAATTGGGAGATGTTTCTAAACAATATATCAGAAATAGGTACAAATATTTAAACCAGTAATAGATTGGCTCAAGTAGAATTCGATGGTACTATTCATTTTTCAAAAATGATTAAGTTTATTTTTTTGAATTAAAAAATAAAATAAAATTTTGTATGAAAACTGCTGATGATACATAGAAAATGAATTTAAGCTGTAGAAGGTTATTACCTGATTATAAAGTAAATCCGAAGTGACAAACACGTAAAAACTTGTCTGGCTTCTGATAACAACAACAGACTGAATAGAAGTTACTGACCTACCTAATAGTATTGGTTTGTGGCAGGTGATAAGAAATTTTTTTGCACTTCCATCTTACTCTCCTTTGCATAACATGTCTTTGAACTCAAATTTTTGTTATTATCCTGCGGTACAAACAATTTTGGGTCAAATTTTCAATTATTATTTCTCATATCTTAAGGGTCCCATTGTCAAAGAAATGTTTTTTCTAGTTTGTATATATTGTAATCTACCACAGGATTTTATATTTGTACCTATTTCTGATACACCCTGTATTTAATTTAATTAAAAAGTCTGCTGTAAATATTGTTACAGTTTTAATGCGAAAGATGATGCCATAAATTGTATAATTAGTGATGCAAATAATCAAATAATAATACTACAGCTAAGAATTTCGTATCTGTATAATTAAATTTTTTGTTCAATGTTAGTTCAAGCCTAGAAGTTGTAAAACTACATTTTTCTAGACGCAATTCGTCTTTAAAGATCTACGTATTTAAGGTTGCGAAAGGTAATTGGCCTGTAAATGGCAATGAACCTACAGAAATTTGTATTGCCAAACTTCTTTAAAATAAAAAAAATTACAAGACTTTTCGCCAGCGTGAAAGTAAAACGGCGCAAGTTTAGACTTATCAAATTTGCCATACCTTGATGTGTGACAATAAATAAATGTTCGTCGTGTACAGGGTGATTGTGTTCCTCGCTGAGCATACGTTGGGCATTCAATACTTTATCCAGCATCAAGTATTCTCCATACAACATTCCGGCTTCCTCATCGAGCTGTTCTCCATCTTGGCAGTCGCTGTGCAAAATATTCATAAATTAATACGTATCAAGATGATGAAATCGATGTTGAAATTACTCTTGATATCAGAAAAAAACGATTAAAAACATGTTTTTAAATTGATAATTGTTTCTGTAATAGTAATTTATGTGCCTATCGAAATCAGTAAATTGCGGAATATCTCAATTTTTACGAAATTTAAGTATTTAGCAGACAGAAAATAATCCAATAAGTGTTTAAGTAAAAATCACTGCCGATTAAACAAATAACAATACAAACCGAAATTCTACAAATAGTTATTTTTCAACATCAATTAATTTTCAGCAGTTCTGCAAACAGTTCACTTTGTAATTAAGTTTACGTACACGTATTTTATGGGACAGCTCATATTTCACCACGCGCTTCTTACGGCTTCGCGATCTAATTCACAACTGACTTGAGCGAATATGATCACTCGCAGATTATTGCCTAACGGGCTTTAACGTGAGCATTCTTTCTAATCAAGACCTCGGAGCGTCATGTTTCTTTTAGTTATCACAAGGACGTAGATTACGTTGGAGATCAACTCGAGCTCTTTTAAATCTGTTTCATTCAATACTGCTGGTGTTATAGTTTTTTTATTAGTCTTTCTGTTTGAACTTCAACATTGTTGTACTTTTTAAAATAAATTATGGTTAACTACCATGCAGTATCGACGGTATACACAAGTTTTATTAACGTAAAATGTATCGATCCTAGCCTGATCAAATTATTTTTGTGCCCTACAGTCCTCAGGACTAGATTATATCAAGAGATCCAAAAAAGCTGATCCTCAGCGGGCTGTGGAATGATCAGTCACGTCTTTTCTAGACTAAAGGAATGTTTATGATGTCAGATAAATTAGTTATCTTTTTTTTTTTGATACGAATCTGACAGATTGTTAAAATGATTTTTAATACATTTTAGAGAGCATTCATTATTGAATCTTACTTTCGGAACGGCGTTCAAGTTGACGGGGAATGGACCTATTTGATTCCTCCTTGCTTTGTGGAATTCCGAGGGAGGTATCCCAATTAAATTATTACATACCGAAAATTTTATGCTTTGGTTAAGAATTTACTCAGCAATTTTCGAGAAACTAGAAGTGTTGGAAGGAAGAAGGGTCTGGTAGGCCAAAGAAGACAGTACCTGCTTTAATTGAAACTGTAAGACAACGAATTGACGAGGCTCCAAAAACACCAATTGGACATTTATGCCAGCAAGTTGATGATTTAAGTTACGGTACATGCCACAGAATATTGAGACAAGCTTTGCATCTGCATCCTTACCGATTTATTTCCGTTCAGGAGCTTTTAGAACAGGATTATCCAAAAAGAGTTCAGTTTTGTCGTTGGTTTTTGGATAATTTCAATGATGACCAGTTAAATTTAACCTTTTTTACCGACGAAGCCTGGTTTTACCTTAATGGGTATGTTAATTCACAGAATATGCGGATTTGGAGTAGCGAGAATCCACACGTTACAATTAAAGCTCCTCTTCATCCACAAAAAATAGGAATCTAGGTTGGAATGAGTCGTCGTAGGTTAGTTGGGCCAATATTTTTCGAAGGTACGCTAACTGCAGCAAGGTACAGGAATGAATTATTGCAACCTTTCTTAAATGAACTTCACGATGCAGAGCTACGGGATGGTTTTCTGCAACAGGATGGCGCAACAGCTCATGCAGCTGCAGATACAATTAATTTTTTACGCGAATATTTTGATGACCGAATCATTAGTAGGAATACTGCAACACCCTGGCTCCCTCGCTCTTGTGATATTACTGTTTTGGACTTTTTTCTATGGCCCTATTTGAAAAACACCATTTTTAGAACTTCAGTTAATGATTATTACAAAATGCTTTTGAAGGTATGAGAAGACGAGTTCAGAAATGTTTGGAGGAAGAAGGCAGACATTTTCAACGTTTGTTGTGATCATTACATTAGTTCAGGTTTATTCATTTCTTTTACTGTTGCTCAATAAAAGATTTCTGACGTTTCATTATTATTTAATTCCAGCTAAAACAACCTAACCTTAAATTGACATTATGAACTTTCCTTTAGTCTAGAAAAGACGTGACTTTTCATTCCACAGCCGCTAGGGATCAGCTTTTTTTGGATCTCTTGATATTAAAAATAATTTTGATAATAATAATATCATCAACGTGAATATATAGTTATTGAAATATCGAATATTTTGCCGATATGTTGATATTTTGATGACAGGCTGATCAATGTAATATCAAAAATAGATCTCTTATTTTCCAATGAAGTGCAACAGTAACACTAATCATAGTTACTATATTTCTCTAAACGATATGCTTACGCTTACTTCTAGATATATTAATAATAATAATAAGAATAATAATAAAAGGTGTTTTATTATTATTATTAGTGGAAGTAGACACCATGAAAATGATCCTCATGGAAGCAATGAATGTAAATTTTCTATTTTGTATTATGTAGGTATTTTTTAAGTTCCTTTTTGAATATTTTAAAATTATTGATGGTTTTTAATATATTTTGTAATGAATTGGAAATACATGTTCAAAGGTAAGAATATTCTCTCCGGCCGACAGCCTTTAAAGGTAGGAGAGCATGGCAATAAAAAAGTTTTGATCTAGTATTATACCAATGTTTTCAATGCTCATTAAAATGTACTTTTAAAATAACAACCACAAATTGAAAGTATACCTGCCTAGGGTCAAGAATTTTTGCCTCGTTGTGTAAACATTTTGAAGAATAGGTTATATCCCTAGACAGCAGAATTCGCAGATACTTATGTTGTACTGTTTTAGGCGACGATTTTTGCCTGCTGTGAATACTACTTAAATGTACGCTCAACAAATAAATATTTATTAAAATATACGTAACTTCTGTCCGCCAGCTTTAACAGCTGGAAAGAATTATAAAGATTCAAAGAAAAGGCCGTGCAGGCCGAAAAACAAGGGATGATAGAGTCTTAAAAAGGGTCAACAAGGGAGTCTACAAGAGTTAGTCTTGTGGGTAGCTAGGCGTAAGCTTGCATATCTTTGGCGTAATAACTAATTAATAGCGTTTGCGAACCTACTAACTAATTGAGATGCGAGTATTCTCCAAGCTGAGGCGAGGTGCGAATCTAGTGTTACCACCTATGTGTTTATATATATATATATATATATATATATAGATGGGCTGTATAGACAATATCAGCTAATACAACCAGTGGTGTCGCTGACGAGCACATGGTTTACATCTCATGAAGTGTTATATGTGTTTACCCGAATGGTTGCGTATTATCTACTTATTATTATATATGGTTTATATCCATGAAGTGTCATATGTGTTCACCCAAAGCGTTACGTGTTATCTACTTGTTATTATATATGGTTTACAAGCATTTGATGCTATTATGGTTGTTATACAAGATTGGTGTCTTATGTAAGTAGTTGTTGGAAACAGTAGCATAGTGAATATAAGTAGCTATATGAGTAGATAATGTGTGTGGCATGATTAATCATTATTCCCCTAGCAATCATTCGGGAGGTAGTCAGTCGGCAGAGGTTACATCGAAAATGTGCCTACGCTGAATTATTATTATTATAATGAATGCAACATTAATGCCAGGATGGCATCGACTGACCTTTACGCGGGGGTGTGGACACTAATAATACTCTCCCCTTAGCACGTGGGGCACGCCTCCCCCGCGCCTCTTGTGAATAACAGAAAGATTGGCTGAACTTAGTCCTAGCCTGGATCCTTCTGGAGGATTGGTGCACCAGAAGATATTCATAATTACAGTAATTACTCTACGATTATGAATGGCTGCGGCCATAGCAACTAGCCTGCAGATGAGCATCCGTATCCTGTTCGAGTCCCAATTCAGGGGCAGGGCGTTGGAGGACTTCCCGTGAGTACAACCGCCGAAACCCTATTCTTCTTCTTCTCAGCCTTCTTCAGTCTATTTGTGGACATAGGCCTCCTTAACATCATTCCACCTCGATCTATTCTGCGCTATGTTCTGCCAGTTAAAACCACCCGTTTTCTTCACATCATCCGCCCAACGTGTTTGAGGTCTTCCAGTTGGTCTTTTTTGCCCCCATGACCTCCAATTGAGTAGAATTTTCGTCCATTTATCTTGCGATCTTGCTACATGGCCTGCCCATTCCCACTTTTGCTTTGCCATTCGCTCTACTATGTCGGCTACTTTTGATACACTACGTAGCCATGCATTTCGCTTTTTGTCTTTTATAGTTACTCCTACCATTTTGCGTTCCATAGCCCTTTGTGTGACAGCCATTTTCCTAACAATTGATTTGTTGAAAGCCCAGGTTTCAGTTCCGTACAATATCACAGGATGTATGCATTCATTAAAGGTCTTGGCTTTTAGTTTTTGTGGAATATTTATCTTCATTACCCTAGCGACAGATCAGTAAGTCTGTGTTTTATTATCTGTTGCATGTCACCTGTCTGTCGACGCCAGTCAGTTCTGATCGCAGGATCTACGTGAATTGAACGCGGTAAATTGGATGCGCGTCAATTTGACGCGATCGGACCCGATCAAGTGGACGCGCGACAATTGGACCTGTGTCAATCATTATTTACCTAGCAATCATTCGGGAGGTAGTCAGTCGGCAGAGGTTGCATCGAAAATGTGCCTACGTCGAATTGAGTGCCACTGGCAATGTTTATTGACAGATCAGTAAGTCTGTGTTTTATTATCTGTTGCATGTCACCTGTCTGTCGCCGCCAGTGAGTCTGATCGTATCCGCTGTTTGTTTACCCAGGAACTGCTTAAATGCAATGCGGAAGTGCTGCAACCGTCTTTAAATTTGAAAATTCGGTAGTTTTATTCGCCCTCCGTAAGATCGACCCTAACAGTATTATTTCTAGTTTTTGTAAATGTTTGTAGGCAGCACTACATGAACCAATAATTCTATATTATATTCGTTATTCGACTAAGGATTAGTAAACCGTTTTCATATTCCTAAAATCTAGATATTCTTTAATTTATTTTAATTCAAACAGGATACTTTAGAGCGTTTGGATTAATTCAATAATATGCAGTTTCAATATTAAATGGCAATCTGTTGTTACATGTCCAAGTATTTAATAATAATATTTAGTAATTTCAGTATCTATTCCTAAATATTTAAATTTAGGTAATTTGTTCTTATAGTTGCTAAATGGAATATATTTGGTGTTTTTGAAAGTTTATGGTTAATAACTTGTGGTCAAACCAATTTTTGATATCCTTTAAATCATTTATTACGTTAGTTTTTAGATCCGGCCAATTCCCATCTTGATAGAAAATAACTGTGAAACTGATAATGGCACCAAATGAATTTCATTTGAGTAAATCGTTTTTATACAGTGTGTTCATTTTATATCGTAAGAAATAGGTAGGCTACAGCTTTTACATGTGCATGAAATACATGTTAACTTCTTTTTTTAGCAGAAAAAATATTTCTTTGGACAGGTAAATCTCAACTACTGTTTTGTCGAAACTTAAAAAACTTCTGTACAAAGTTGTTGATTTTGTACAGATTCTTGTGGTAATAGCAATCTGTTTCGATGTATTCTAATAGCGAGAAAATTGATATGATGTCAATTTTGGGAGAATGCAGAGGGGCGGCGGACTTAGCAGTATGAAGATATGCACAGAGATACCCGGATAGACCCCTTCCTAATATAATGCCTTTAGGCATTTTGAAAGAAATTTGCGGCGATATGGACAGTTTTTCAAGTCAAATCTCAGATTACCTATCTACGTTACATATTATTAATTTTCATTTATTTTTAATTATTTTCTTTTTTGATCTTATAAGCAATTAATCGTTTACGTCTGCCTGAAGTGTCTCAATCTATGAAACAACAGGTTCTTCAAGTTTATTATCAAAATGTACGGGGACTTCGAACTAAAACGAGTGGTTTTTACAGAAACGTGTGTGCGGCGGGGTATGATATGATAGCCTTATCTGAAACGTGGCTCGAGCCGAGTATTTCTAATTCTGAGTTGTTCACAGATGATTATGATGTATACAGATGCGACAGAAATCCGGAGATAACAGGTAAAGTAAGAGTCGGGGGTGTGTTAATAGCTGTACTAAAAAAATATAAATGTAAACATCTTAATTTTGTCAATATTGGCCTGGATTCAGTCTGGGTATCCATTAACTTACGTGGTGAAAAATATGTAATAAATGTAGTATATATTGAACCCCATTCTCCATTGATTAATTATGAATCTTATTTTAATACTGTTGCTGATTACGTAGAACTTAATAACATGAATATTATTATAGTAGGGGATTTTAATATACCTCTTATCACTGGAACACAGTTTAATCTTTTGCATGGTAATAATTTTACTAAAGCACTTCTAAATTTTATAAATGTATATAATCTTAAATCGTTAAACAATGTACTTAATACTAATGGCAGAACATTGGATTTGGTACTGTCTAATTTAGATATGAACATTGAAAAAGATGATCAACCTTTAGTTCCAATTGACGTTTTTCATCCTGCACTTATATCGTCCTTCAAAACAATCGTATGTCCTGCAAACAATAAATCCAACTCAATTGTCTTTTGTTATAACTTTAGGAGGGCAAATTTTTTGAGAATGTATGAACTGTTGAGAGACGCTGATTGGAGTGTGCTTGAGAGTTTTGATGATGTAAATAAATGCGTGGATAAATTTTATGCACTTTTTTATACCGTATTAAACATAACGGTGCCCACTGTTAACCGTTCAAGTAGAAAGAAATATCCGGTTTGGTTTTCCGTAGAAGTAAAGGAAATGCTGAGATTGAAAGATTATCATCGATTACGTAAAACTAATTCGAATTACCACTTTCACGAATTTAAGCGACTCAGAGCGCTAATAAAAAATAAAATTGAGCAAGATTACAAAAAATATTTAAACGAGGTGCAGGATGGACTAATAAATGATGTGAACAACTTCTGGAATTTTGTAAACAATGCCAAATCCAATCGTAAATTTGCTAATGAATATAAATATAACGATAATAACTTTGATCAAGAATCTGCCCCGACTGGATTTGCTACTTTTTTGAATCAGTCTATGGGGAGGAATCAAAATATGTAATTAACTGGCACTCAAATTTACCCCGTGAAAATTTAGATATGCTAATTATAAATGATTTGGGTATAGATGAAGTAGTAAAGGCTTTTAGACAATTGAAACCAAAAAA
>JABXWE010105209.1:0-11322 GCA_014611495.1 Limonius californicus | reverse complement strand
CGCCAGGCGATTTCCTATTTTTTAGTTTTCGTAAAGCTGTCAATATTTCTTCCTCATCAACTTCGAGTCTGGTGCGTACTGTCCTTATTCTTTCGTCGTCATGCCCTCCGTCTCTCGCGTTTTCTGCGTAGAGATTTTTAAAGTATTCGACTCATATATCCTCTTTTATTTTATTTGTTTCTACAAAATCTTGCACTTCTTTCTTTTGTGTACGTATCATTCTCCATATTTGTTTTTGTTGACCGTAAAAGTCTCTCTGCAGATCGTTTGTATACTGTTCCCAGTAATTTTCTTTTATTTCTCTTATTTTGGAGTTGATTTCATTTCGTACCCTCTTATAGTTTTCGCACTCTTCATCCGTCTGTGTTGACTTATATCTTCTATATGCTGCTCTTTTCTTATCCGCTAATTCTTTAACTTCTATACAAAACCATGGTTTTTTGACCTTGGCCTGTTTGTCTTTATTGGTTCTTTTGAAGCCTAATGCTTCCTTTGCAGCCTGCGATATATTTGTCTTTAATTTATTCCACGCTTCATCTACTTCGTCCTCTTCCTGTATCTTGTTCTGTAATATATGTTGCTCTAGTCGTGTCTGATACAATCCCTGTACGCTTGGATCCTCTAGTAGCTCTATTTTGAGCTTCTCTACGTATTCGGGTGTTTTTCTTTTAGCTTTCTGTAGCTCTAATCGTATTTTACCCAACACTAACTTATGGTCACTATCTATTTCTGCTGCGTTTAATGTTCTGATATCCAGTATCTGGAATGGATGTATGTGTTCATTGTGTGCTTTATGCAGAGAGCTATCCTAACGACCTAAATCTCATCTACTGTACCACAAGATAGCAGTTCCTAAAAACCTAGTGCATTACTTCCTAGAGTGCTTCCTTATATCTGAGAGTAGTCTCAGCAATGAGTAGGAAGTGTAGTCAATGCTCAGCTGATAAAACTAACAAAACAATCTAGCGCAATCTGATTACTATTTTTGTTCAGCAAATGTCATACCTTATCAAGGGTATTATCGATACCCCATCCAATGCCCTGTAATGCAGCCGACTGTTGACACGTGACAGCGAAGACCTACAGCTTAATACGTGCCCCGAAGTATCAAATTGTAGTACACTTCATCTTTAGAAAAGTGAGACTGAAACCAACTCCTTGAAGCGGATCTTTATTCCATTAACCCTCAAAAACTATTTTATTAATATAGGCAACACAATAGTCACCTAAATAGCGTTGGCGGTTGTCCTAGTATCTTTTCATGGAGAAGATTGTTTTCTGATAAATTCTTTCACCAAATCAAGCATTGGATTAGGTCTTCTGAGCGTGAATCGCTCACATGCAATTGCCAAATCGGGAATGTGGCGTACTATTAAGAATATGAGTCTGTTCCGGACGGTGAAGTTAGCTTCAACTTTAACTTCAAAGGAAAAGGGACCCTGGTCTTAGTTTTTCTAGCTAAAGGTAACATGGTTAGGAAGTGTAAACTGTAAACCCTTGGCGGTTGGTAAAGTTGACAGGAACTTCTAAAGACGACTGCCTGTATGTGAATTCAAGCAATTCTGAGGAGTACGAGCTGCTCAGATTGATACAATTAATAGAAACTAGTCGAATTGTTCCCACTTCAAGCCAGTGACGTTGACTTTGTTTACAAATTATATTGCTATCCAAGCAAGACTCCTACAGCTCTAAGTCAGGTGAATGTATCTCAGGACTTGTTTTTCATGTAAAAAGTAGCAGTGTCTGGCGAGTATCACCTTTGCTTGATTGATGAGATAGTTGGAGTGAAGTTCTAACCCGTTAATTTTCCATGACGATTTTACGAATATGGGCAACTTGATAGTCACCAATCTTGGTAGGTGTCCTAATACTCCCCAATGAAGACAAATGTTTTCTGAGGATTCTCTGACTGCATTTAAGATCGAATTAAGTCCGTCTTGAAATGAGTCTCTTGTATGTAACTATGTAATTACCAAATTTGGCGATGTGAGGATAGCAGCGTGAAGGAATCATTAATCTGTCCCGGCCGGTCAAATTAGATAGAACTTTCATAGACAAAGAAAAGGGGTTGCAGTTTTATTTTGTCTAGTTAAAAATAGTGTTTACGAAGTATAAACCACTATCGGTTGGTAAAGCTGACCAAACTTCTTAAGACGACAGCCTGTAAGTGAATTTAGCAAACTCTGGGAAGTACGGCCTGTTCAGGTTAGTAAAATTAATAGAAACTATTCGAAATGTACGTACTTCATGTAATTATAGCTAATTATGTCGAAAAAGTATGTCGCTCTTCGAGTTTCCTAGCGCCCTATATGAGGTGAAGGTATTCTAGGCCTCGTTTTTTGTAAAAGTATAATCGTTGCCTAATTGAGTCACTTGAACATCTGAACCCACTGTGTCTACATAAACATAGCGTACTCTAGGATGTACTAATGCCCCAAACTGGCTAAACGAACAAACTTCTGTGTAGCTTATCAATAGCGCGGACCTACAGCTAAAGGCGTGCTCGGAATAATGGAAATGCAGTCCACTTCATCTTCGAAAATGTTTCACCAGAATTAGGTCGTTGAAGTGAAGCTGTAACCCGTTAAACCTCAAAGACAATTGTACTATTATAGGCAACACAACAGTCACATAATGAAACCTGGAGGTTGTCCTAATACCTTCCAACTGAGGAAATGCTTTTTGAAGAATTGTTTGGCCAGATCGAAGATTGGATTAAGTTCTTCTGAACATGAGTCGCTCACATTTAATCACCTTCTTCTTCTTAGGGTGCTTTGTCTCTTACGAGACGTAGCGATCTTCTCTCCATCTTCTCTTTAATCACCAAATTAGGCGATTTGAGGATAACATTGATGTGTCCCAGTTCTCCTAGGTAAAAATTGCAGTCCTTCCTACTTCACACCGATGGCGTTCTAATAAACTGCTGAAGTGGTTACCTTTTAATTTTCTAGAGTCTGATACGTTGTCTATCTGACCAAGTCAACATTAACTCCTGGGTTGGTTCATTTATCCTAAAGATGAAGGTATACTACTTCTCTTTAAATCCCTATACCTATACTTGATGCTATAAATTTCGAAGAAGGCTAGCACGTTCCCAATTGGTAGAAAGGCTCTACTGATCCCTGAGCCCTACATGTGGCTATCTATATCTAGTTTCACAGCGAATGTGATCGCCTTCCAGTTCCCTTTGCCAGTTTCTTCTGTCGTCCCAATCACCATCTTGTATGTTTCTTTGAGACATTGCTTTTGCTATTCCTTTTTCCATATTTCTCTAGGACGGCCTCTTACCTTCTTTTCATTTGGCACCCATTCCATTATTATCTTGGGCAGTCTATTTTCATTCATCCTATTAACATGTCCGTACCATATTAACTGCTTTAGTTGAATGTCCTCAATTATTGTTCTTCCTTTCTGAACTATGTGTCGGACCTTCTAGGAAAGTTTATCTCTATCGATAATAACTTGTTTCCCATGTTTCTGTTTATCTGCCATATCTCACATCCATAAGTCAGTGTGCATTTAACCATAGCTTCATATATGTGCATTTATGTGTTTTTTCTTTATATCTTTCTGCCAAAGAACGGAATTCAAAGCGCGAGCTATTTTTTGAGCTTTGCTTGTTCTGCTGTTGATCATTTCATTGTATCTACCTGTATTATTCAAAATTGTTCCTAAATATTGGTAGCTGCCGCAGCTTTTTATCCTTGTTCCGTTGTCCAATTAGTCATCATGGGTTGGGCCGCCTATGCACATATACTCAGTCTTTTTGAAGTTCATTGTTAGCCCCCATTTGGAGTATTCTTCTTCTAACTTTCTGATCATGTATTCCATGTCCTCAAAATTCTAAGCAATTACTACCTGGTCATCAGCATAGTGTATTGTATATAATATTGTGTCTCCTATGGGAACCCCCATCACTCCACATTTGCTCCGCCACTGCTTCAGTGCCATATCAAGATAGAGTTATCGGGGACGCACAGCAGCCCTGTCCTAGTCCTTTGGTTACTTGAAATGTTCGTGATTTTCCCACTTTTACCCTACTACATGCACCGTCATATAGTTCCTTAACTGCTTTTATTATAGTTACGTTAATGGGGGATTTTTGTAGCACTTCTGGATGGGTATGTTGTCGTAAGCTTTAGTAAGATCTGTAAATGTAAGATGCGTTTCTCTTGATGTTGCTACCCTTTTTTCTATTATCTGGGTTAGGCAAAATATGTTGTCAATCGTCGATCGACCTGCCCGAAAACCTGACTGTTCTTCAGTTTGGTACATCGGGTAGTCATCGGTGATTAACACGGTTAGAATACGTCCATATAATCTGCTGAACGTGCTAGTGACTGAGAGTCCTCTATAGTTCTCACACTGATCTCTTGAGCCCCTTTTAAATATGGGTGTTATCCAGCTTTCTTTCCATTCAGAGGCATTTTTCGAAGAGGCATTTAATAATTTTATGTAATTTGATGGATCCATGTTTAATTAATTCTGAAGATATTCCTCCAGGTTCCGTCGCCCGTCTGTTTTTCAGTTTGTTTACAGCTTTCTTTAGTACCTCGTCATCTATGTATATACTTTATCCTTCTATTTGGGGCAGGTTTGTATCTGTTGACCCTTGAAATTCTGGCCGTTGTTCCGTCAGGATATCTTCAAAGTAGTTTTCCCATTTGATTTTTGTTATTATTTTTAAGTTTATTCTATTAGTTGTTTGACTTTTTAGGTTTTTTATGAATCTCCACGACTTTGTAGTTTCCCTTCCACCTATGTGATTTTGTGGCATTTCCTTTCGCACTGTTTGTTCTTTTCTTCTATAATGTTTCTCTTACACTTTGCTCTAAGGTGTTTATAATTAACATAGTCAGTCATCTGTTGGCTCTGCAACCATTTATGGTGGGCTCCTTGTCTTTCTTCCTTTAGATTTCCTAATTATTCGTTCCACCAGAACTGTCTTCTTGTTGGCTTCGGCTCTTCTCCTAAAGCTCCTGCGACCGCTTGATTTATACTTTCTTTTATATGTTCGTATAATTCTTGGAGCGGTAATTGTTCGTATTGTTCACATAGTTTTTGATCAAGTCGCGACTGGTAGAGTAATCTTGTACTGTCTTCATATAGTTCATCTATCTTATATTTCTTGTATTTGATTGCCAGTGTTTCTTCATTTTGTATTGTCTGGACTGCTATCCTGATGAATGGTATTAGGATTCTAGCTTTCACCAAGTAATGGTCACTTCCGCAGTCTGGACCTTGGTGTGCCCTAACATCTAGTATTTTCATTTTTGTTTGTTATTTAACAATCAAATAGTCAATTATCTCTCCATGTATATGTGTGTAAGGGCTTATGTTTAAAGTATCCATTTGTATTTCTTAGTTCATGTTGCTCACATATGTCCAATAATCGTTGGCCATTGTTATTTAATGTGCCTTCTCCATTGCTGCCTGCGGTGTGATGCTTTATTCTTCTTCCTGTCCTAGCATTCATATCCCTAATTAAAATGATTTCTCTTTCCTGTCCGACTTCTCTTAGAGTTGGTTAGGATTTCCGTATACTGATCCTTGATTTCTGCATTTTCATCTTCATTTGGTGCATAAATTCCAATAATCGTCAGATTGTGTATTAGTAGTTCATATTTAGTTTCATTATTCGTTCGTTGATTGCTTCCCCCTACATGTGTATGTAGTTAAATATAAGCTGTTTGTGAAGGTTAGCTCTGTTCAAGAATTTCCCATCTCCACTAAATAACTAAACTGTGTAAGTTTCAGTAACTCTTCCTCATATTCCTTTCCTATTATGTAGCCTATCTATTTTTCTTCGACCATTAAGGTGACTGTATAGAAATGGATACCCAACTCTTTGTATATCTTTTCTTGGGGCTGTTGGGGTTCCGATTTCCTCCAGTTTTAAAACGTTTGCTATTTTAACCAGACTGTTGCTTACTGCTCAGGTGAGGTGATTGTTCTATTCCCTCTGTCTTACAAATTTTACGATATTGTTATTCCACACTACTATCTTGCACTTCTTATTCTATCCAGTCTTGTTATACTTATAACCTCTCAATGTTTTCATCACTGTTGTTTGGTGTAACTATCCAGGTACTGATTAAGTTAAACATATCACATCGCAAAACAAAGGCAAATAGGTGGTATCATACGCATATCTCAATTTTTTAGTAAACTTATTTACTACTTGACTGTGTCCATGGTCATATTATTTGTCGATTAGACTAGCTGGTATGTCCAAAGCTTGACCGTCGAATAGCCTATCACGAAATTTCTTAATCCTACTGTTCAAGCGATCTGGTAAGCACTACGTAACCGACAGCCGCGTGTTCTACTTTCAGTTGGTAAGACCTGATCTTCTAATTCCTAAATAACCGAATGGGACCACTACCCATGAATATCCAGAAATTGAACACAGAGTGAAGTAGCCACATTCTGTTTTACTATTGCAAATAGGTCAATTGTTCTAAGAAAGACTTGTTGCGCTTACTACAGTTTACGCTGTATGGACACGAAAATAATGGAAGCTAGCTCTTTCAGTCCAATTATACCGCGACATGTACTTGTCGGTCTAACTTTTCGTGTTTTCCGTGAGTAAAAGAATCTGGAAACGCATCAGCGAAAGATTGAATTGAAAAGCTGCTTCCCCAGCGAATCGTCCCTTAAAGAATCCAAACACTCGTATATTTATTTCGCTTGTATTCCTCTCGATTGTAGCTTATTGGTTCGGAAATTTAATCGGTAATAATATCCTTGAAGAAATTTGAAAACGTGCCGCGAGTGCAAAGCGTATTGTTCTCTTTCCATATGATGCCTCAAACGCAATGCGTTCAATATTTTCCGGGATTACAAGCGTCTCCGTCAGCTTTTCTTTTTTTCTACGGCGATTGGTTATTGGTTTTTCAAGTTTGCGGCGCCGTGGCGTGCGATAATTTACTGTGACGCGCTTAAAAGTTGTTTTAACATGCGACACGGGGCTAATTTGGGTCCGCGAATGGAATTTTGAATTTGAAAACCTTTATCGGACAGGCAATTTACTTTTTGCTTAATTTACATTCGATTATAAAGCAAGCGCCGTTAAGTTATGTAAATAACCGGCTTTATGTGGGCTTGTTGTTTATACTGTGTAAAATATTCAGGCAGCCGCGAAAATTCCATGTTTCTCTTATTTATCTTTACGTTTGGCACTAAGCGGCGTAAGGACGTGTCTCTGGATTAAGTGGCGCTTTTTTCTTTTGGAAGGTTCAAAGGCGATGCATCATTTTGGTTGCGATACCTACATCAAGCTTAGGAAACCCATATAAATATTTATAAGGTATTTTGTAACAAAAGGAAATTGTTCTGTCAGCACTTTCGACCAAATACTCCGGACCTGCGTTGTGATGTTCAGTTCTGTATGATTTATGGGTACTTTACTATATTTATCGGTTTTAGTGGTAATATATCTTAGTTTCACACATTTTTCCCTGGCATTTCTTACAGTTTCATTCTTATCTGACACCTTCACATTTGGTTCAGTTGATGACTATTTTTGGCTTCCACAATTTTACTTTACAAAAATTCACCAAACGTGTTGCCATTTAATAAAATGCGTTAAATAAAATATCTCTGTGAAAACCCAAATTTGCATTTGACATAAAAATGAGAAGAGCTAATAAAACAATTCCAAGAGAAAATAATTTTTTAAAGCTTTTGTAGTCGAATACAAAATACTTCCCAAAATGATTATAAATTATCATTGGGACTAAATAGTTAACAACTTCAGGATGTTTTCAACTTCCTGTAAAATAAAAAAACAGCAGAACCACAAAGAAAAACAGAAAAATACTGTTCTTGTATACTTCTCAGTAGTGAACAACCAACTGTTGGACAAAATAATGTTCATTCAGTTAAAGCTGCTTCAACGTTCATATTTAACAGTATTTCTAGTTCTGTTGGTATGTGGTTACTCTAATTTCTATTTGATGTAAAGCAACTCTAAGAGAAAATATTTTTTAAAACCTTTTTTATTTAAGTTCTACAGATTTAGAAACAAAGTGTTCCAAAAATAGTTACAAATTCTCACTGGACCTAAAGCCTAAACAAATTTTCAAAAATATTTTCCACTACCTGTAAAATACCAAAATGAAGATGATAACTTAAGAGGGCTGTACACCCCACGTCCCGTTTATTTCTTGTTACGAAGTTATTACTGAAGATATTTAAATGCGGTTTTCGAATTTACTTATAAAATAATTTAAACTTTCCCGGAAAGTAAATTTGTTGATTAAATTATTTATTTGTATTTTTTATTTTAGCAAAAATTAATGAAATAACATAAATTTTATGTTTCCGGTATTTACCAACTTATTACAGAAACGTCTGTACTTAAAAATTGTGGCTGCAGCTATTCTAATTTAAATAAGACGAAATATTAAATAAATATTTATTTCGCAATAGAATGTGCTGCACCCTGCCGGCAGAACTACGCAAAGAACTGATGAGTTTATTTGGCAATATCGCACCACGTGCTTCTGGCGCCACGTTGTTGGGAAGAGCATGTGGTCAGGTTATTAGACTGCGTTGAGGTGTACTCTATTTTCAGTGTATGTTTCTCTGCTTCTTCGTTGTATGTTTTTGGCTGTTTATGCTTTTGAAATCAGTTCTTTTCAGAACTACAAATATTTTTATTTATCCACTGCGGTAAGTTCTGTTAAGCATTATTATAGTGATAATTACAAAAATATCTTACATTTTAGCATCATTGCATTTATTTGTGCATAGTTGGTGTACGAATTCTCGCAAATTTTGGGCGTGTTGAATTTGCTGATACACTTATTATAAAATTGCTTTGTGAGTCTAACATGGGTGGAATTGTTAGACAGCAAGCTAAATCTGACCGAAAATCACTGCACTTATCATCTAAAAGACGCAGTCGTCGGAGGGCTCAAAAGAAGTTTGTAATTCTTTCCATGTATTTATTATTGCTCATATTATTTTTTATAGACATCAAAAGAATGTTCTACGTGACACTACGAATATACAAAATGAGTCTTTTATGGAATGTGATATCGATAATAATAAATTGCCACCATCGACAAGACAAGAGACTTCGCTTGATATTTGCAATGAAGCAACAACTTCTTCAGCTTTTCAAGAAAATTCATTTGAAATGAATAGTGAAGACATCTTTGAATCATCACCATTAATTAATGAAGAGAGAAAGTATGTTGAATCATTAAAAATATTTTCTGTCTCTTGTGAACTCAATCCTTGGACATACGGTATACTTATGCTTTAATTTATTTCCCAGTTTAACAATGGAAAATCAGGGCCCAAGTGAAATTATTCTCGAAGGAAGACGTATTGTGGATATTGGTTTCTTTTTCCAACAAGTACAAGAGATATGCAATCACAAACCTTTTGATTGTAATATTTCTGATATGTGTGTTTTAAAAGAGATAAGGCAAGGTTTACAATCAACGATTCGGTTACAGTGTAAAATGTGCAACATCGAAAAAGTCTTGAAGTTGAATGATGATAAGTGCAACGCTAATATGAATATAAATTCAGCAGTGACTTTGGGTGCCATCTCTAGTGGAATTGGATATTCTACAATGGAAGAAACTTTAGCTGTTGTAAATGTACCATTCATGTCACCCACAACTTATCAAAAATATCAAGACGAAGTTTCATACGCAATTCATGCCACAGCATGGAAAGCTATGGAAGACGCAGGAAAAGAAGAATTTGAGTTAGCAACACAATTAGGGGAAGTTGATTCTGATAATGTTCCATATATAACCGTGATTGCTGATGGAGCGTGGGCTAAACGTTCTTATAATGTCAACTATGACGCAGCATCAGGAACGGTTTGTATTTCTTGACATTTATTCACTTATCAAAATTTTTCATAAAACCATAAAAAAATGTTTGTTTTTTTAGGCATGTATTATTGGCTACAGAACTCAGAAACTATTGTTTCTTGGGATCAAGAATAAATATTGTTGTGTCTGTACTCGTGCTGAAGAAAAAAATACAACAGTATTAGATCATGTGTGTTTTAAAAATTGGTCTGGAACCTCAACAAGTATGGAAGCTGCCATTATTTCCGAAGGCTTTAAACAAAGCATTCAAATGCATGGATTGATATACTTAAAACTTGTGGGAGATGGTGACAGCAGCGTTCATCGTAAATTAATAGAAGCACGACCATATGGGCATAGACTTGTGCAAAAAGTGGAATGCAAAAATCACTTACTAAGAAATTTTTCTACCAAACTTCGAGAGTTATGTAGTAAGTACATATTTATTTAATTTTTCGGATTTATCTGTATACTTATTTTCTTCACACTTTTCTAGAAAAGAAAAGAAGTAATTCAAAAAATATGCCTGTTAGTCCTTCTTTGCGGAAAGTTGTAGATAACAATAGCTGCAGGCTTAGAACGGCAATAACAAAAGCTATTAAATATAGAAGAACAGAAGAAATTCCCTTTGAACAACAAGTGTCAAGGTTGTGTAAGGATTTAAAGAATGTAGTCTCTCATGTGTTTGGAGAACATGGAATTTGTGAAGAATTGGCGTATTTTAATTGCTCTAAACGAGGCACTGAGAATAATTATGTTCCTGAAATGATTCATTGTGGGTTGCTGCAGGACATAGAAATAATTACTAATCGTTTGATATTTAATGCAACCAGTTTAATTTTAAACATGGACACTAATTTAGCAGAGCAATACAATTCTGTTGTTTGCAAATTTGTAGGAGGTAAAAGAATCAACTTTAGTCTTAAAGGATCACACCAAACAAGATGTGAAGCTGCAGTAGTAAGTTATAATAATAAAGGAGGCTATCATCACCTCATGCAAAAGGCAATTACAAGCAAGAGTCCATCCGCCTATACAAAAAAATACATCCAAAAGATAAAACGGCGAAGATTTTTGCAAAAGAGTCGACGTCTAATTAATAGAACACTTTTTAAAAAATCAGTTAAAAAGGCTGCACAAAGTGATAGGGATTATGGTCCAGAAGCTTCGACCGAACCTGATTTGCCAGAGCATATATACAAAGAAAAAGAAGAAGGTTTTTTAAAATGTTTAGAAAAAACGAAAGAGGAAATAAAACATTTGGAAACGGAAACAAGAGGCCAAGCTTCAAATGCTTTGTGGAAACAAGAAAGGGCTGTTCGTTTAACAGCTTCGCATTTTGGGGCCATCTGCAAAATGCGAGCTTCAACTCCAAGACATAATAAATTAAAAAATATTTTATACTCCAATTTTGTTGGCAACAATAGCACCAGATATGGGTGTGAAAAAGAACCTTTCGCCATTCGACAATTTGAAACTGAAT
>JABXWE010105204.1:0-20430 GCA_014611495.1 Limonius californicus | reverse complement strand
TCACTAGTTGGAAATAGTATTTCTATGGAAATGTCAATTTTGAAATACGATTTGGCAATAACTGTGACAGAATTACACAATCGACATTGAAAACCAGCTACATCATAAACAAACATAATCAATACAACGCTTGTGTTGAAAAATGCAATATAATGGAATAGATAATTCTACCGCAAAATGAGCGAGTTTGATGGAGTAGTGGTCATTGACAACGCTTTATGGTTAATTTTGTGGTTAAGTTAAGTTTTAAATTAGAAACAAACAAGGATTCAGTTTATTATACTGGAGTATGATTTTAATTTTTCATCTTTGCACGAACATGTTCAACGTGTCACGAGCAGTAAAGATTTAATGGTCCAACTGTATCAACTTTCTATTAAATTAGTTTCATCCCATTCTCACGAATCATTAACATTATAAAATCAAATTTTAGTGTTATTGTGTACTCGGCGAGGCTTTAAGTTTTAGACGTGGGATTTTACGACACAAATTTAAACTGTTAAAAATGTCTGCGTTTTTAATTCATCACCAATAGCCTTTTCGTTCTACTGCCGGACACAGTCTTCATTTCTGCAATGTGTTTCTCCTCAGCATTAAGGTAGAAACCTGGGGGACCTACAATTTAACGTCTAATCCGCGCTTGTTACGTTCGTTTGATTTGGCCGCTTCTTACGGATTAAAGTCTTATTTTATTGGCCGCTCCGTAGCTGATTACTATCTTATTATTTCCCGAATACAGTTTAGAGAACTCTTTTTTTGTTATCCTAGAGCAATGCCGATGAATATTTTGTCTACGCGCTTGACCGTGAACGTTTGCTGAGAATTTCCTGCCTTTGAGGGGAAGCCCTACGTGTTAGTTGTTCTAGAATTCTTGCAACATATTTTGTCATATGGTGAAATATTCCAGCTGCTGGATATTTCCGTTATTATTTTCGGGAGTCGACGTAAGATCTCCCTTCGACCCAGTTGCTTGCTAAGACCTCAGCGCCGACGACAAGAACTGTAGGGGCGGCTTGGGATTTCCATGGGTATACACTGCGTGTATTTGAGTATCGCTATTATCACTGTAGGGTAAACAGAACTATCGACAAGTGTCGGATTTAAGAAACACGTAGGATTTAACCCTAGGAAGGCAATTCATTGCGAATTTGCTTATCGCTTATGCGGATTAAGATCGAACCCCGTTTCGTTCCTGACGTCGCTAGCTGCATAAATCTGTTCATTAAAATAAATATCGCAAGCCAATGACGGCCAGCTTTGCGGCTTGGACGTCCCAACACTCCTTTGTTTAGCCCATAGTTTTTTTTCTTGCTTGTTCTAAATTGTACTATTTGTGTGCTATATTTTACTCAATAGATTTCTCTTCTAATTACTTAACAACAAAATATAAATAGACAGGTTATCTTTGAGTTAGACACCGAAAACGCTTGTCGTTATTAGATAATTATTATTCGCGGTCATGTTCTTAACATTTTTTATGTTAATGGCTGTTTTAGTTGCTAAACTCATTAATTTGATTTATTCTATTTATTTATTTATTTGAGATTTTAAACAGGTTTTCCTAATTTTAACAGAAAATATTTAAGTAAATGATACGTAAGATGCAGTTGTTAATACCGAACCAATTATTTATTTACTATTTTATTTTTGAATAACTAGGGGACCTAGCATTTACGGCTGGCCAATTTTCCGCTACGTTTCGAATTTCGATTAACGCCGTGTATGGAAAATTACATTGTCTAACATCAAACCCATTTTTGCACTTTAGATTTGTAAAGGAACGAGCCCAACTTTGTTGTACGAACTAACCGTCCTGTATATTTATATATGGTAGAAATTATGATAACACACAACACACTGTTGTAATACGTCAACTAGTTTTTAGTCGATACCTGTTACATATTTCCCCTCGCTGACTGTATGAGTACCTACCTACAGTGCCCTCGGAAAATTCTGAACACCACGAGACCAGATATGTAGGCAACCTACTGTACTACAGTTCGTAAAACAAATAGTACGCATCATTTTCTTCATGTTTAGGAATTATAAAACGGAAGTCAGTTCAAAACAAATGCAAAACCAAGATGTAATAAAAAGCAATATCTCTTATTAACACATATTCGCGAGTACAAACTAACAACAAGGAGATCAAATATTCTAAACTAATATTCCTTTATTCCAGAAAACTTTCTGGTTACGTGTATTTCAATATTGCATAGATATCTGTATAGCTGTAACATGTAAATTATTCGGTATTTTCGAAAATTATTTAAAGGTAACACAATGTCAGGAAAATCGAGTACCACGAGTTCTATTATTTTTGATATACTGCGTGCATGTTAAACTGGTTATTGAATATACAAACATTATTATTCCAGAAATATACGTAACACTCGATGGTATTTTGCCGTGTTTACTATTTATTTTAACATTTTTCGTCGATGGAAATTATACGAGGGCAGCCTTTCCAGTTTTTAGAAAAACTAGGAAAACATTATTTTTGAACAAACTGTTTTATTGCTTTTCAAAATATTCGCATTTAAGATTTATATACTTTTGCATGCGTTCAAAGCTATTATCAAAACATTTTTTCCACTCTGAAGTTGGTATCCCAAAAACATGGTTTTTGAAGGCTTCAACAGCTTCCTGCAATCGCAGACAGTCGGGACAGTCGACGTTCACGCAATTCATGACTGACGGACGCACGACCACGACGAAATTCTGCAAACCCAATTGTAAACAGTCTTTTCTGATGGTGCTTCATTACCAAAAGTTGAACGAAGCGATTCTATGCACTGTTGTTGAGTTAGGCCTTTACTAAAATCGTAAAAATCATCCAACGAAAACCTTCACGTGAACTTTCCATTTTTTCACGAAATTGCTTTTTTTAAACACTCACTGTAAACAAACTACTCCGTCAATTTCTAAGCTTCCATATTTTTTTAATAACAAATGTCAAATTTTACGAAAACAGTAATGGCACATTCCAATAGCGCCATCTAGTAGTCGTTTGTAAAAACTGAAAAGGCTGCCCTCGTATACCTCATAATACGATGTAAATGGCGTGTCTTTATGTATAACATATGCTTTTTTGTTGGTTAAATAGTTTTGAAAAGTAGTGTTCGTGATCTATACTACTACCACTATGTTAAAACCATTTGTCCAAAGCAATTTATCCGTGGCTTCATTTGGAAATTGCCCTCGTGCTCACACTCGTGCCATCTATAAATAAAAAAATCTGTAACCACCACTTATGGTATTTATGTGATACAATGTTATTAATATTGCTATGCAATTAAAGTCACAGTATAAAACTAACGCCAACTAGCTTAAACACAAAACTGTCATCTCAGGGAATTAAAGAAGTGTCTCTAGTCTCTACTCGTGGCTTCGTCTCGTTCAAAAAGTTGAAAACGTTAAAAGAACAAATAACACCTACAAATTCTTACAACCCTCACTTTGCACCAACCTTTACACTGAAGTTAGGCGCGCTAAAATGCCCCTGGACAGCTACTCATCTGGTACACGGACTGCATTCACCTCCACCTGGTTGCTACAGCTCTCTGTGGACTGCCGCTTCTTCCCGACACATCGTACTTTACCATTTTTAATTTGCGACGATTAAAACCACATTTCCTTTGATGATGCTGTATTCTCCTTTTATGTATTAAATTTTCTATGACATTCAAAAAAAAAAACATAAACAAAAGTAATCTCTAATTTTAAATTTTGTTATCGTTGACCGGCGGGGAAGATGTTGTTTCGACACGGAAAACACGTCTTGCCCCGACGGCGATTCAAAGGTGAATAATTCAATTATTTTATCGAATTTAAAAACTTAATTTACCTTAACTACCAATGAAATTATAAAGATTATGACAGATGGGAATCTGTCAAGCTGTCAAATCCCTTTTTTAAATATTAATTTACACAACAAATCATAATAAAACTTTTAGATGGCACTTTAATCACTGATATCACAGTAATATGTACTCGGTAAATTTATGTTAGTTTTCAGAATTAAATTTTTTTAAGCAATGTGGTTTGTAAACCGCGTGTTATGTGTACCCATTTTTTTAATGTTACCTAAAATTAGTTTGCATATTCACCATCTCCTAGACGAGCTATTTAAAGCAAAACTTTTCACTCAAGAAATTCTTAGTTGTGCTATTATGAGAAGGCGATTTTAGGAGAATAATATTTTCATCCGATATAAAAATCTTCACACATTGGGTTTACCCTACCAATATGCTACTAGTTATTTTGGTTAACAAGGAATACTGGCAGTTCTGAATATTCGTAATAAAATTATTTTTGGAGATAATTCAGAAACATTTAAAGGTTTTTTAAATCTCCTATTTTTGTTGGACTTCTAATGCAGGGGTCGGCAACCTACTAAATTTGAAAATCACCGAGGGCGCATATTTTACAGATAATCAACTGGTATAAATAGGCATTAAAAAAACAGATTTTTTATAACTTTA
Organism: Limonius californicus; assembly: GCA_014611495.1. NCBI lineage: Eukaryota > Metazoa > Arthropoda > Insecta > Coleoptera > Elateridae > Limonius > Limonius californicus. Next base: position 15,946 of record JABXWE010105204.1, on the reverse strand, counting down.
TTTTGTTGGTGTCATACATAATGATACATATAATTCAGTGTGAAACTTGGGTGTCCATATTTTCAGCTAATTTGTTATAATTGGGGATATATTTAGAGTTCCCGGTCCTTAAACAATTATCTAAATGTGAGTCATTAAGCTTTGTTCGGTATTTTGATTTCAAATATTTCATATTTGAGAACAAAGACTCACAATTGTATGTTGTTGCACAATATGAATAAATTTTTAGCGCACATTTCCTTAAAATAGGATACTTATTTTCATCGACTAAGTTCCAAAACATTTTATCATTACTATGCGCTTTTAAAATAATATCACTTTGCAAGTTTATTATTTCTAATTCTAGGTCTTCGATATTATGAAGCTCGAAATACACTGAAACTATTTCAAGGACATCATCTTCAGTAACATTGAATGGATTTATGAAAAATCTTAGAACGGGTTCTAATGCTGCAAAATCTTCAAATCTAGAAGAAAACTCTTCTATTAGCTTATCTATAATTTCTAAATATGATGTAGCAGTAAAATTTTCATTATTCAAATTTAAACTCTCAACAGTATATTTTATATTTGGGAAATGTGATAATGATTTTTTCAATAGATGGGATTTCAACAACACTAACTTGCATTTGAATGCATTTACTGCACTAATCATGTCAGCGATATGCTGATTTTTCCCTTGTATTTTTAAATTTAATTCATTCAACTTTGCCGTTATATCTGTCAGAAATCCGAGGTCGATTAGCCAATCCTTATTTTCTAATTGCTCGTAAAATTCGCCTCTTGATGCAATAAATTCCTTTATTTGTGGCAAAAGCATGATAAACCGCTCAAGTATTTTACCTCTGCTCAGCCACCTCACTTCAGTATGTAAAAGAAGATCTGTGAACTGAACGTCCTCATCTTCTAAAAGTAATTTAAACAATCTGTGTTGCATAGCTCCCGATCTTATGGAATTAATAATTTTTGTTACTATCGTAAATACGTGTTGAAAACCGATTGTTTTTGCGCATAACATTTTCTGATGTATGAGGCAATGATAAGAAATAAATTTCGGGAATAAGGAATCCTGTCTACATAAGGCAATAAATCCTTTTTTCTTACCAGTCATCGCTGGTGCCCCGTCTGTTGTAATTGACGATAACTTTTGTACAGGTAATTTTACATCTGTTATATACTTTTTAAAAGTAGAAAAGATATCTTCTCCTCTGGTGCTTCCCTTTAATGGCAGAACTTTAAGGAATTCTTCTTTTGTTGTAAAATCAGAAAATACCATCTTCACGCAAATTGCTAATTGTGATATATTTGTCACGTCTGTCGATTCATCCATCTGTAGCGAAAAGAAAATACAATTTTCCATATCATTTGCTAATTCTGCCTCCAAATTCTCCGCAATTACTTCAATTCTTCTAGTAACAGTTCGTGCTGATAATTGCAACGTGTTTATAGCTAAACTATTTCCTTTTTATTTTTAAATTCTTCAAAAAGTGAATCAGCAGCTTCTAACATGGCTTCTTTCACTAATTCTCCATCTGTAAATGGTTTTTTATTCTTAGCTAGCAAATGCGATATTTTATATGACGCGATCGTTGCTGCTTTATGTTGTTGCAGTGGTTTAGTAAAAAAACTTTGCTGGTTAGTTATTGAAGATTTTAAAGAAATAATTTTTTTTCTTCTAATTTCAGAGTTCATTGGATAGTCACTATCAAAATTGGTATGAACGGTCTTAAAATGTCGTTCAATATTACTTTTCTTGGGAATCGCAACACTATTATTACACAACAAACAAATACACTTCCCTTTGTAATCAACGAAACGATATAGATGTTCCCATTCATCGTTAAAATAATATGTTCTTTTTCTTTTACATTTATCCATGAAGGGTTTTGAAAGAAAAGAATTATTTCGGATTACTTGGTAGTTTTTAATGCACGGTCTACGCGTGGTCTATTCGAAATACGATCACACTAACAAAAAATACGTGCGTGTTATTAGATACGCTCAAGGTTAGCAAACTGCTAATCTATGCACAATCCTAAACTCAACTGACTACTTGCTGTATATCGCCGTTTGACAAGAGTAAGTAAATCGCTCTGGCTATCATACATTTACATTAGTCCAGCGAGGGCGCATTAAAAATCGATCGGGGGCGCCATGGCGCCCGCGGGCGCCGCGTTGCCTACCCCTGCTCTAGAGATATGCAAACTAGTATAATACGATTATTTTTAGACCTGTACAAAAGAGTACAGTTACGGAAAGTTACAGTTGAAAACTAATAAAGTAGTTAATCTTCTGTTACGACTTGGATAACAATCAAATGAGAACAGATATACAAAAAAATATTACATAATGCTTAAAGTTAGTCTATTATTAAGAAATTCTTGCTAATTTTGTACGTTTTCCTCTGTCTTCCGCTTTAGGAAGAGCCTTAACTCCTCTAAACATGATGCCTTTTGTTTGTATAGTTATTGTACGAGTACAAGAGAAGTTCCAAACCTTCACAGTTTAACCCCTTCATCGCAGTAGTAAAGCTGTAATTTGTCGTATCTTCAATATTGTCAACCTCATTTGTGACAAAATGTAAAATTTGATTTATCTGTGGTTCTTCGTAAAAACGATATACATTCTTGGGTGTGAAAAATGGAACACGGATGTTTCTAACAGGGAGCGTCATTAAACTTCTGACGCATATTAGGCGAAATTAAATTAAAGAATGGCTCCTAATAACTATGGCACCAAATATTAAATTTTGAGCGGCAGGACGAGGATGAAATTCTACAAAAGATTAACCGCAGCCAGATCGCTCAACAGAAGCGACCGCAGGTGAAAATATCGTGTTAAAGAAATGGTTTTGTTAATCATCAAGAGCTAGCAATTGCTGCAAAAATTGCTGTTTTTGTTTAGTACAGTTGAACAGATTCTGTATGCACATGTTTATCTGTCAAAAGTGTTTACATTGTGGGCGTTGAGAAACCTTTCTATTTCTAGTAAGTTAAAACGAATGAAATATTCGTTGGAAAATCTTACCTTACTGAACATTAAGGAATATTTTTGCTTCGCTTTGTAGAAGCTAATAACATAAGAATCCATGCAATTGAACTTAAAGAATCTCCGAAGAACTTCTATTTCCAAACATTTACAAGAAAAAATTAGCATTTATTTTTTAAATACTGAAGGAATTCTTTTAACTCATTACGTGCACCCAAAAGCCACAAATACTGGTGACTATTACTATTTCATGACAACGCCTTTTCGCACAAATTCGAAATTGCACCTGCGACTATTTGTATATGTGGCTTTTCCAAGGTCACCCACCTACACTATAGCCCTAATCCAGTTCTTAACAATTTTTATTTGTTTGAAAATCTAAGGTAACATTCAAGATGTTGGAGATTTCTGGGTAGTTCTGTAATGGCAATATAAATAAATAAGTATTTTGGGTCGTAAGCAAAGTAGTTCTTTAACTATTAACGTAGCTATGGTGATAATAGATTTTCAGTCATTGTAGTAGTTCCTTAAGCCAGAAAGATGTAGAATTAACCACTTTAAATAGCATAATCTGTTGAGATTGAAAGATTCTTCCTTGTTATTTGTTATTATTGTTTAATTCAGCTATTCAAAACCGTTAAGATTGTTTGCCTTACTCAGAATTGTAACCACATTTAGTGGCTTGTTGTTTTTGTTGGTCAGTTCGCCTTTAACTTATTCACTGAACACAATTTGCATCCGCACGGGTTGGTAGTATTTTTTTATTAAAGTGAGATATTGTATGCTTCCAGTCATGGTAATATTTTGTTTAATGATGGGCGTATCTCGAATGAAATCATTCGAAATATTCGATTATGCGTATATCTCGAGATGCGAGTAATTCATGCGAATGATAAGAACGATAAACACTTCTCGAATACGTTCGTAGAGACGCGTGCATCTCGAATGAAACAATTCAAAATATTCGATTATGTATGCATCTACGAGATGCGAGTAATTTATCGAAGGATAAAAACTTCTCGAATACGTTCCTAGCGACGCGCGCATCTCGAATTAAATAATTCGAAATATTCGATTAAGCATGCACTTCCGAGACATTTGAAAGACAGGATGTAAGACATTTGTGGCATTGCCGAAAGGCCCGCGCATTTTGTATTGGAATAATTAATTCTAATGAATATCTCGATTATTAATCATCGAAAATTAGTCATTCGATTATTGAAATCATTCGATTATTCCCATCGCTAATTTTATTAGGGACATCTTAAACCGACTTGAGACATTCCTTTTCATATTTAACATGTCACAGAAACGAGTTGATCATCATTTTCTACGAGAGAAATTGTGGGTTAGCTAAGTTGTGACAACTTAAGTTAGCACATACCACAACTAAATACAGTATAGATGCAATTTCAACCTAGCAATATACCATCTTAAGATTTCTTCTACGAATTGTGAAGTTCGGTAAGGTACAGTATTTCCTTTCGAATGAATAACATGTTTTACGTATGCACATTCTAACGTGTTTCGGTATCTTTGATAATATATAATAATTTTAGTCAACCGATTCCAAGCCATAAAATAATACAAGGTTGTTTTTAAATATATAACTAAAAAGAATAGTTGTAATAAGGTTTAATTTTTATTTAGTTTTTAAGTCTTTACATGAAACTTCGGAGGCAGTCATGAAACAATGTTCGTAAGATTAATTCCTTATTGTAGACCTAATATTATTAAAAACACATTTTTTATTATAGCTTGAAAAACTTTTGGATAACTAGCAGCTTCGTGTTCTTAAATAGCCAGAATCTTTTTCTTCGTATCTCTGAATTTTCAAATCGACTGATTAATAAGCTGAAATTACTTGGAAAACCGCTAAAGTTTTGAAATTGATAGTGCTATCGTATCAAATAAATACTGTTCGGTACAACGAGTTTTCAGTGGAGAAGTTGCTTGCCTTTTAGGTGTAACATAAGCGCTAACGGCTGGTTTTGAATTATTCAACTGATTATGATTTGTTTGGCTGATACCTATTATTTGTCCAATACAAAGCCTGCTGTTATCTGACGATAAACACTGGGACTGCACAACTGTCATTTCTATATGGTTAACAGGGATGTCCTCTGAAGTACCTCCTGACGAGGTTTCTATACTCACCCGCACTACTATTATCACTTGTTATTACAATTTATGGTTAATTGGTAAAGAACAAACAAATTCTACCGGACAACAGGTTATACAGAAAATCGCAAGTGGGTCACACTTGAAACTAGGTGTCTCCTGTGGAAGTGATTGTATTAAAAATAATTCCTCGGAAATGGAAAACTGTAGTTCCTTGCCAGTTGTATTTCCTTCCGAAATATAGAAAACCCAATCTAGTTAATAAACTGATTTTTAATTTGTACTATTTTAAAGCGGTTATCTGTGTATGTACAAAATATTATGTTCTTGAACATATTGATTCTTAATTAAATGCTGTACGAATAAGGTATTAAATTTTGCAAGCCGTCTATCAGTTTTAAGTTTAGTTGCCTATTTCAAACATCGTAGAAACTTATAATCTACGCATTTAATACGAACAATACTTTCGGATGATATAAGGAAATAAATAACTAAATTATACATACATTAGTGAAAATTCATTTAACACATAAAACACCTCACAATTTAAATCTTTTGTGAGTTAACATATTTCGGTAATATGCCTTACCTGTATTTTCATAAACACGTAACTTAATGCATAAGTATAAATAAAAGTTTTTTATTGTTTTTCCTTCTTTGCTTCCGACAAAAAATTATTAAGTAGTAAAAACCTTTTACGGATTATTCTAGCGGGTAAAATGACGTACGTTCACCATAAGTACTGAAAACATTCATTTTTCCTGGATTCCCAGTATCATGTCTGTTCAACGTACTGCAGACGAAATGAGAAACTCTAACAGAATTTAAGCCGAACGATATCCGACATTATTAAGAAATATTATATACATGGTTACTACAAAAGAAATAGACACTTTGACTGTTTTATTAATGCAAAACTAATAATGTTATCATGAATCTGTTTGCACTGTTTTATACAGTGATTCGTAAAGTTTACTTTAGGAACTCATGACTGCTCAATAGGTGCTGCTCTTGTCACATAAAACACATCAAGGCGATAGTCTTTTTTTTTCTCATTCATTCATACTAACCCCCCCCCCCTACGAACCGCTTTCGCATTACTTCAGGAGGGTGCGGGCGTCCCTTACACACTAAACATTCATGCAACATGCACCCTAAAAAAATGCGGTCGCCCCAGTCGGGATTCGAACACCCCAGCCGATCGACCACATTTCCCTGTGACCTCGAGTGGCAAGGCGTATCCGCACTACACCACCGAGGCCCCTAAGGCGCTAGTCTAGTTCATTCTAAACCCGGTGTAACATATCTGCATTGACACTTTCCACAGCTCTCGTGATGCGTTGTTTTAACTCATTTAAATCATTAGAAAGCGGAGGGATAAATCAGGTCTTTCACAAATCCCCATAGAAATATGTCGCACGGTGTAAGATCGGGGCACCTTGGTGTCCACCGTGCGAGAACGCGTTGTTGGCTGTTGCCCAGCTTATCCAGCGCTGTAGAAGTGTTTCGTCCAGATAACTTCTTACGACGCGGTGCCAGTGGGGCGGTGCTCCACCCCGTTGGAAGATAAAGTTCCCCTCGTCCTCATGCAATTGAGGCATCAACCAATTGATCAACATTTGACGATATGTAGCTCCTGTGGCTGTGCTTTCTTCAAAAAAGAAAAGACCATACGCCTTCGTCCGAGATACATTCACTTTTGGAGAATCCCGCAAATGCTCTACCAACACTTTCGGACGTTCAGTCCCCCATATTCGGACGTTGTGTATATTTTAACCACTAAATTGCATTATTGTAAAAAACGAATAGTAGGTGCACTAACACAACAAGAAATATAACATTTGTGCAAATACAAAAGTCTAGTGAGTTAAAATCAGGGAAACTAGTAGGCTCTGCAACTAGACTTTCTTGTCCTACGCATTTGTAGTTATAAATTATAGGTGTTCTGCGATACTGATAGAAAACTGTGCATAGCCCCCATCGTGCCGCAGCTACAGATGAACGCTACTGCTCAAAGGAACAGCTTCCAAGAGTGGAAATTAAAGGTTATTAAAGAAGTCAGGTACAGTTCACTAGTCAAGCGGTTTCTTAAAATACTGGTCTTATCAGACGGTCTTCCAAAATACTCAGCCAAACATTAATGGAAATCGGTGCTGATAATTTCACTCAACAATAGCTGGAGAATTTTCTTCAGCCTAAACATGATTATGATGTACATTAATCATGCTGTTATTCGTTGAGGTAGCTTCAGAGGTCGGTAAAATATTGTTAGCAAAGTTCGGATTTTGTGCAACTTTTCTCAGCATGAATCTACAGAACACCATTCTTAAAGCAAATCAGATGTAGTAAAGGTTTGTACCCGCTGAATAGGGTACGGATACAATTGTGTACAGTAAACAGATAACAATAAATAAAATAATGCTTTCTTACGACTCACGAAAGGCTTACTTTTGGAGTTTATTGATTAAAATATAAAATCGCCTCTAAATCTGAAATGGTTGGTTTGGGGACATATGTTGATCAAGACTTGTTTGATTTTATGAGTAACTACTGTACGTACATACATTATCCGAGGTTTTTTTTTAAACAACCTGTATATCGCATTCTCTCAAACATCTGTACGGCACAACTCTTTACGGATTGGAATATAATATTAAGTAATCTTTCATATTTACGGATTATACTATTAGTTCAAAAAAATTGCTTTCAGATTAAGCTGAATACGAGCTGAACGTTCTCAATCGATTCCGTTGTAATAAGTTCACTATATCTAAGAAGAACAGATTCGAGAACGTACGTTCTTGGAACGTAAATCAGCTGTCGCAGTAAGTTCCCGTAATCGTGGTTTATTCTGAGATTAGGAGGTTAAAACCAGTTACAGTTCTTGTGCTGGCAATATGTAGCGCTAATTTATTTAACGTATTTGCATAGGAGAGCCAGTTTAACTTTCATAAAATTTAAAAGTCTAATGGCACTTTTTAATGATGTTCTAATATGAGAAATATTTCGCTATGTTTGCTTTGTGATTGTAAAAAAACAATATAACCGTGTCATAGTGTTATACATATAGTATCAAATGCGTTGTTGGTGGCATAATATCGAATGCATTTTCTAAAGCTAGAACCTGTGGTTTGCATGCGTAATTGGAATTGATCCAATTTAAAATATCCTGTAGGCAAAACAACTGTCAGCTGAAATCTCATCATTTTACATTAGATAGGATAAACAAATTAGTTTAAATTGAAACAGTACCAAACAAGTTAAAAAGTATAGTATTGTTGGATTTTACTACCTAGAAAGTAGTCGTGATAAGCCAATTCTTTTTTAGAACACAAGAGAAATTTGTTGCAACTTTGTAACAATTTAAGTGCCTCTAAATTTTTTCAAATGAAATGTAGACAACCAATGAAAGTAGAATCCGTAGTTTTTCCAACTTTTAATACAAATTACATTCTGGTTTAGAAAGTGGAGATCGTTTGTCTGGAAGGTAATTACAAGTGTTTGTGTATGTGACACTTATTTCGAAAAATTTGTTGAATGATAATTCATATTCTAGATCCGCAAATTGTTAAGCTTCAAAATATACTTTGAAGTACTTTGGAAGTACTACTAAAAGTTTGCGAGTTCAAATCTTATACTCAGCTTTTAAAATCATTGTGGGGGTCTATAATAGTTATAAGTTGCGATAAGTTGGGATTAAAATGTGCTCTAAGTAGAAGTTAATAATTTGATTTCTGTATTATTCTATTTTAAAAACAAACGCAAGTTTATGAGGAGAAAGTAAATGATGCAAAGGCTCTATGGTAGTTTTCTTCCTCCGTAGACAGCTTTAGTAACATGGTTGAACAACCTAAATATTTCCCAAAATATTACAAAAGTTATTCTAGAGTTTTGTTGCAAATGTACACTTGAATACAGTACAAATATAATACATTTCTCGTTCACTCTGCTACAGGTACACAGGACAACAGCGAAATTTAAAAAAGCGATAACACCTATTCAACGAGTAGTTCTCTCGCTGTGTACCTAATGACCATTTACAAATCAAATAACCGTATTCATTAGTTCAAATCAGCCATACAGGTGACATAATAATGCGATTTTGTTTCCTAATGTATGCCGTTCTATAGATACTAGCTGTTAAACATAGACCGACATTTTTTTCAAAATTTAAGGGAAAGATAATTTATTCTAAACCATTAGCGACAGATACCTAAAAATCGTTGTATAGATAAAAAATAAGAAATCCAAAAATGCAATAATGTGTAGGTTGTTCTATTTAAAATAAATAAGTTGTCCGTTGCCCACCAAAACAAAACAACCTGTATACTCAGCTATAATTTTAAGTTATGCACAGTAATCAAACACACAACTTTTGTGTTTAAAGTTTTCTCCAATCTGCTATAATAAAGACATTAGGAAACAAAATAGCACTATTACATATGTCACCCTGGATATGCGTACTAGTTTACATCAAAGTATTTACAAGGCGTATTGAGGTATTTTCGTTGAAAATTTTCCTGCATAAAAGCAATTCGCAACATTTTTTGATGCTTTTCAGCAACTGAAAAATAGGAAAATTTGGGAAAGCCTTCTATTTCTTGTACTAAAGAAACAAAATCCTTAACTAACTTCAAATATGATGCAAATATCTAAAAGAGTAATAAATCGATGAAAAGCAATGTTATACTACATTGTCTATAAGTGCGAGATTCATCTAGTTTAACCAAAAATTTTTATTTGTTACTGAATTTCCTTGCTTAAAGAACGGCTGATAATTCTTGTTTCGTTTTGCACTAACAAATATATGCACTCTTCTGCAATAGTAATCTGATAATATGTACTAAATTTCAGTTCTTTTAATTAATAAACTATGAATAGAGATATTTAAAAACTATATAATTTACAGATCGACATAGCTTATTTATTTGTTATTAATTAAAATCAATGATCATTACAATACAAAAATTCATTTCCAATTGAATTGAAAAACACGGTTCATAGAAAATCTGTTAATTCTGTTAAAACACTATTATACATGAGAAAATTTCACTAATTAAAAAAATTTATATACCACCCCTTAAAAATTATTGATGTGTATTATGTCGCTTTCCGTAACCTTTGCAGGTAACTTGTGCTAAATTTACCAAACTGCATTCCCTTCAAATGCAAAATAATAATAATAATGATGAGCCTCTACACCACATAAAGAAGTTTGGTTTGCAAGGCAAAAGGTCAGAGTTTCCACATCTTTGCTCTCACAACTGGTTGTCGAGTGCAAAATTTATGACATTTGGTTATGTGCTTGGGATCATGCACTAGTAACAGCATTATTACCCATTGTTAATTCGAACGCAGGTACCCAATTATTTAAAACGATTGAGTCGGGGATTTTAACTCCCGGCCTTGTGCAACGGGGCCCAGTGCTCTAACCACTGGACTACGCTGGTGCTAAAATGCTCAATTTTCTTCACATTCTGGTAGATAAGGTTCTGTAAAACCATTTCCGTGGGTTAGGTAATACTCAAAATGTGTTATGCAACCAATAAAAATTGAAAAAAAAAATATTCTTTGCCGCTTCATAAAAAAATAAATAAAAAGAAAGTTACAACTACCCTGCTGCTTATGCTTATGCTGCTTATGACATAACATGTAGAATATAACTCTAAATCATCCTAAGTTGTTGCATTCTCTTGAGCACAGTTCTGACAACTACTAAGTAAATAGTGATGTGCAGCCAAGGCGTTCAGTTGGTATTTAATAAAATGACAACAGTATAACTAAGCACGCGTTCTGTTATGCAAATATGCAATTTCAAAAATAATCATACTAGCAATTCTAAAACAGTTAAGTGATGATACCAAATAAGGTTTAAGCATTTAGGCCCCACTGCTGCTAAATCTGCTTTGAGACATTTATGTGGTAAGTTGCAGCAGAAAAATTGGATTTCATTGCTTCAGCGGTGTCCAGGACTCAAACCAAGACCTTTCCATAGAAATCGAGCTCACTATAAACTAAATTACTCAACATCCAATACCAAATTTAAACACTAGAGTATTTCAGAAGGAAAAGTAGATATTTTGGGAAGTTGTAGTATCGATTCTTCTACTTCAAAATATGTATCTGATTTACAATGCACTTTGAAACTCCTGCTGTAATACTTGTTGCTTTTTTGAGGTCTTTCTGACATTCTTTTGTGACAGCAGCAGCATCTACAATCCTAACGAGCAATATCCATCCATCCCAACAAACAAACATATAAAAAGGATAGGTCTGAAGATTCTGCTGGCCAATGAACTAGCTCACCGCTGCCCATTCATCGGTCAGTAGAAAGGTAAGCGCTGGGAATTATCACATGCAGCTTATTATAAGCAGCAGTAAACGCTTTTGAAGCCGGTATGCTGCAGTTAGGAAACTGTCGACGGTCGTTTCTACAAACAGAACGTGCATTTTCATTGTAGAAATAGTACACAAACACCATATCGAGTGTAAAGGTGTGTGGCATCGTTAATACTTCTAACATCGAACAGAGTCAGGTTATAACTAACATTAGATTAGTAAAAATGAGCAACTATATGTGGGCACCGCCTTCCTAAGTAAAAAACTAGAAAAAACATAAACTTTGAAGAGACGCTCTTTGTGGTAATTTAGAACAGCTGTATTTCCGTATCTATTGAAAATTAGATGTGTCCCATTCTCAAGGCTATGTGTAGCCTTCGCCAACATTTACTATTCCTCCTCAAATACCCTGTATATTGGAATTCGTTAACAATTTTATAATTTTGAATTGCATCATTCTATTCATGTTAAAGCAATTCAAAATGTATTCCTCAATTTAACACATTAATTAATTAACTATGCAAAAGTGCGAAATACCAACGGTGTTGATGCAGTTTAATCATTAAAAAAATTTTCTTTTTGGGAAAACTGTATGCCTGAACATCGCCACTTCTTGAGTTGACCATACGTAATCAATAGATTTCAGTTAATTAACTAATTAAAACTGTGCGTTTGTCAGTAGCAGATCAGAAATCTAGCATAAATGCTTTTCTTATTATATGCATTAGAAACAGTATTTATTTGTTTCTTAACTAAGTATTTTATGGCCGATGTCGGTGGTCTAGTGGTTAGCGCGTTTGCCTTTAGATCCGGGGGACGCGGGTTCGAACCTGGCTGAGGTCGGCGAGATTTTTCTAGCGGGGAAAAATCTGAAAATGCGCCTTCTGTCGGATAAGAAGTAAAGCCTTAGGTCCCGTGCCACTACAATGTGTGACACGTTAAAAATCACTACTGGAGTTGGAATTACCCCAGATAGGCAAAATTCTTAGTTAGGGTGTACAATAAGCCAATGATGGCTGCAGTGCTAAGAGATGCTTGGAAAACCGCGTCCTAGATCTCGCTCTTTCAAATCAATCAATCAAGTATTTTACACGAGGGGAGTTTTCTATGTTACCTACCTAGCTATGGAAACAAAATGTTATCGTCATAATTTTATTATGTCAAGTCTCTGTGACATTTTAGAGTGTATCCTTAAAATTTGATACAAGTAGCTTAAGATTTATCATTTCTGTATAGAGTTACAGCTGCAAAAATGAGTGATTTCAAACTTGAACACAGAATCGTCATAAAATTTCTATCGAAAGAAGGCAATAATCCAAAGAATATCCATGAGAAAATGATGGCTGTGTATGGAGAAAATGGCCCGTCGTATTTTCAAGTTAAATTTTAGTGTAGGCAATTCAAATGGGACAAGGTGTTCATTCAGGATGACCCAAAGTGCGGAAGACCTCTTGAAGCATGAACACAGGAAATTTGAAGATTTGGTGTTGATGGATCGCCCAGTGACAGTTTCAGTTATTGCAAGAGAAGCAGGTATATCAGAAACATCTGTTTTTAAAATCGTTCTTGAAGATTTGAGAATGAGCAAGTTGTCAGCACGGTGGATTCCCAGGCTGCTCACTCCTAAACAAAAATTGTGTAGGTGACAAATTTGCGATTACAATTTGGCGGCTTTATCCCAGGATGAGGACATCTTTTTTAACATTGTAACTGGGGATGAGGCCTGGCTACACCACTGAGACCCACCGACGAAACAAGAGTTCACGCTATGGCTTCATATGGGTTCTCCACCACCCAAGACGGCGAAGACGCAATTCTCAGCGGGTTTTCTAGAATGCTGAAGGGATTTTATGGGTTGAGTATATCCAAAAGAATCTACAATAGCGGGAATGCCTACAAAGAAACAATAATCAATTTGAAAGCAACTATGTCCGAGAAAAGACCTCACAATTTTGCCCAGAAAACTGCGCTTCTGCACGATAACTGCAGGGTGCATAAAGCACGCATCAGTAAAAAATCAATTGATGAAATCGGCTTTGAGGAATTACAACATCCACCGTACAGTCCCGACCTCGCCCCTTGTGACTATTATATCTCTCCAAAACTCAAAAACACATGAGAGAGCGTCGCTTTTTGTCGAATGAAGACTTGAAAAATTCGGTGGAGTCGTATTTTGCAGATCTATTAAAAGAATTTTTTTCGAATGCATAGCGTTTTTAGAAAAACTTTGGAATAAGTGTGTAAGCGTTAATGGTTCTTATGTTGACCAATAAAATGTTGTTTGTTCTGCAACTTATTTCCTTCATACTTAGGTAGGTAACATAAAAAACTCCCTTCGTATATTCCCATTTGTAGGCAGAAAAAAATTAGGTAGGACATTGTAAATATCTCATAAGTTTAAAACACGGGCATTTGATTACAGCCGGAAAAGAGAAGTAAGTTACATTTCGGACAGCTTAATAAGTTTCTTGAGAGAAGTTCAAGTTACAAAGTTTAATATAAGTTAAGGAATTAAAATCTGACTAGAAAATATGCCAAACTTTAAATGGTTGAAAATTTTGTCGATATGCTTGAAATACTTTAAGTATAAGATTTTGTTTTCGTTCTCAAATCCGTAGATTACAGACGCTTATGTAACAACGAAACCTCATTAAACTTTAAGGCTTACTGATATTTAGGGATAGAATATCATGGAATAGCATTTAGTTTAAAAATAGGTACAAGATGTAAACAATTAATATGTGTTCGTTAAGAAATATGGAAATTACATTTTTATTATGCCAGTATATGTGAGTGAAAAGTAATAATACGATACTTGTTTTGTCAAGATGAGGTTTGTTTGTTATTATGTTGAAACGTTTTACATCAAATTCGTAAAATATAGACAGCCGTAACTGATTTATGTGATTATTATAGTTCTCTTAAAATTAAATATTGCATTTGCTTGGCCGCGATACAAAAGCAAGTGATAACAAAATATATAAAAAGGCTTCTATGTTTTTTATTTTTTACAAGAAAGCTTTTTTTAACAATTTTAAATCCGAATGAAGTAAAGACCTCCACACTCAACTGCGGAAGAGAATTTTACATAAAAACCTGTTTATTCATATTATAAACCCATTCTTCTTCTTTTTGATTGCTAGAGTGTACATTTCAAACTAACATGTGCTTACATGATACACTACACTTTAATCGATAAGCTGACATGAACTCAAACAGTAGATCCATTCAACTGAAGTTATGTACAGGACATCATTACCATCCTGTTTATGAAGATAACTAACAGATTACTGCGTGATAATACAGCCTATGCCATATGATGTCAACAGTTATTTGTACAGCAACACCGCGTAATACTCTAAAACACGCGTAGCGATTTGTTTCGACCGCATACCAGAATGTCATTATATTATCCTTATCCAAGAACTAATGCATATGATGTTGAAGAGTTCAAATTTGATCAAAAAGCGTAAATACAGCAAAATAATATTATTATAATTCGTACATAGAATAGCAATTATTCCCATTAACAATTATAAAGTTACAATATAATATTGAACCGAAACACTACGATTATACATATCGTTTTTAAGTTCATGGTTCCGATTTAATGGAATGAAACAGTATCTTTCTTTTTTTCAAAGGAATTATAGCCTATATTTCTTTAACCAGATTGCATGATTTGTTCTTTAAGAAACTCTAATATAGTTTTCTTTCTAAGGATAAAACAAAGAGAGACATTTGCATTTCGAATAACGCATGTATATAGCCATTACACAGCAAATATCTGGCTTATTATTAAATTTAGGTTGTCAGAAAAACTATTTTTAAGTAGAGATGCTGACTGTGGGAGTTCTACCCACTAAAACCCATCCCTGGGCGGAACCGCCTAGAGAACCTTCTTGTCTTGTTTGTTGTTAAAAGTCAATACTAAATCACTTTAGTAAATCATGTTGTTTCTACAGTTTAAAATAATTGACGAAATCAATTAGTCTTAAATTTGAAAACAATCTGTATGCAAAGGCAATCTAAAAATATAACCAAAGACAACATTTATAGCAACACGGCGTCGGGCGGGTTGGAGGGGGGGGGAGTGGCAGGAAAACTGAACCTGAACGTTACCGTGGAACCTCGATAACCCTATTAAAATTAAAATCTGTTAAGGGAAACCTAACCGTAAAATTTAAATATCGCAATCAGTATCGAATCATCGCTAAAAACAAGGTTTTGAGGGTTTGATCTCTGTATGTCGTATATATACCCTGTGTCTATAAAGTAACCCCCCCCCCATCTAATTTTTGAACGACTTGATATTTTACCACAAAATTTGGTGTGCTTTAATGGGAAATTAAATATTACTTTTTAGCCCATGATTAAATTTTCTATCATTTAAAATGGCGGCTGGGCGCCATTTTGAATTTTTATTTTAAATAGAAAGGGGGGTCGAGTGACACCTCATTTGAAAGGTCTTTTAATTCTGCGTCTGATCCTAGAGTTT
>JABXWE010105201.1:0-11992 GCA_014611495.1 Limonius californicus | reverse complement strand
ATTCGAGAAATACAATTAGTAAATTTATAATTTTATTAAGAAGGTAAAGTCAACTAGTAGTTAATTGTTTAAATACATGTAGGATTTAGCTAATAATTATCAACATTATTTTTGACATAAACTTATCTATACCTATAAAGTGAAAGCTAATTTCCTTCTATAATAATAAATTAGTTACATGTCCAAAGGCATTTGTTTGTGGTAATAATTAACACTTAATAATGATGAATTAGCTGAGGATCAGATTGAGATTTTTAATTCTGGAACAAATTTTATGTTGTGGAAGAGGATTTCGAAATTTTGAAAATATATTTTGAGCATGTAAGTGGATTCCACATTCCTAATTAGTTTTGCAATTATAAACCAATTTTTATAGAATTGATTACTTCGAGGAAGGAAGATCAGTTATTAAAACTTTTGGTTTCTTGACAACACTGTCAACTCGTCTAATCGAAGACATGCTGGGTCTCTTCCAAATTTAACCACGATTAAGTTAATTTTTGATAGCATAATACAATATCCAACAAGTCTAAATGGGCATTACTAATTGAAGCAGTCTGAGTAAGCTGTTAAAGGGAATAATTAGTGGACGAGTGTTATATAGTCATTTGCAAATAATCCAACAGTATCTTCCACCTGCAAAGGAACTTGATATCCTTGTCAACTTACCTAAGACTAATTTCTGTGCCATCTGGTGCCTTATAAGAATATGCACCTGTGATCACTTGCACATTATCGTCGCCAATTGCTCGTTGAGATCCATCAGCATTCAGAGAAGCACTCTGACCTTGTGGCAATTGCACCTTTTTAATGTATCCGCCTTCTTGTACGTGAATTCCATTTCCAGTTTCATAGCTGCAAAATGAAGTACTTGAAGACGTATTTAAATAATTTACATATTTTAGCTGTTGTAGAAAGAAATATGGGAATGGTTTGGATATTTCTTAGAAGTTTAAATACAAGAATTAGACGTGACTCAGATCCAGTTGCGGATTTGTGTAAACAAATTTTAATTTTAGATTAAACTGGATCTAAATATAAATAATCATAGTGCTATAACACTAATTTGCTTTAGTCTTATTTTACATGTACCAGAATTCTTGTTTTTGTAAAGTAAATAACTATACTTAATAGAAAGAAAACCAAGAAAACCACCATGCACTGTGGTTTATTAATTATTAATAAATACTTCAACGTTTTTTTCATAATATCAAATACAAGAAGTTACAATGTATTTGAGTGAAACATATTAGAATTTATTTTATAAAAATTTCCCTAATGTTTTATGACATGTATCTTTATGACAATACATCAACCCACACTACAAAATCGGTAATCATGTACAGTATTGCAATTTACCGTAACATAACTCCATCTATCATCATATATTTTTATCCTAAATTTTCGTCCATTCCTCCAGTTTTTTAGCAGTGGCGCCAATTGGAAACCTTGGTCATGTTCACTGCATCCATATAAACACACAAAGACGATGAACTGGTGCAAGAAGTTGCATATTTTCAACATGAATTAAGTGATTAAGTGATTAACAGTTTTGCGTCATATATTAAACCAACAAAGAAACCAACTAATTTATTACTGAATATATTTTATATACGACAAACTTCGACTTTATAAGCTACATAAAAAGATTCATTAAATTCGGTAGAGGTTTTTACAGATAATGCATCTGAACCAATATTAGACGTAATAAAATTATATCTTTGATAAGTATGGTTCCTGGTTTTCGAAGAATTTTTAGTCAAATAGGTACTTTTAATTTCTACAGTACAGTAAATATTTTCGTCATAGAAACCAAAGCTGGGAAAGCCGAATAAAAAAAGGGAGAAGGCTATAATTAACTTATCATTTTAATTACGTTAAGAAAATGTTCGTCATAATCATGGTTTATATCCATTTATTTCGGATGTAAACCTCTCCTAGGGAATGCCATTCTTGTCTATTTTGTGCCTCTTATATCCAGTTATAGTTGATCACCCTTTTGATGTCGTCGTTCCGTCTCATGGGAGGTCATCCTCGAGATCTTCTTCCTTATCTAGGTCTCCAGTGCATAACATCATCGTCCATCTATCGTCATGTGACCCGCCCATTTCTGTTTTAATATTTTCTACTACGTCCTCTACCTTTATTATTGATCTTACCTACTCCACTTTCCATAGCTCTCTGTATTTTACTTAGCTTTTCTGTATTCTTCTTTGTCAATGTCCAAATCTCTGCACAAGATAAGGAGGATATTCGGGTTAAATAATTTGGTTTTTAATTTTTGGTCTATTTTGTTACTGAAAACTTCTTTCCAGTTACCAAATGCCCAACTTAATTTTTTTCTTCGGTTTATTTCTTCTTTTTGATTTGATTTTATAAACTAATTCTCCGACCTAAATATGTGAAACTGCCAACCTCTTCTATAACCCTGTTGTTCAGTTTAATCTTATTGTTGCTGTTAATATTTTCATTGCTCTTAATATTTGTTTTTTAAATGTTGGTTTTCAGTCCCACCTCTTCTGACCTCTGTTGCAAATCTGTCATCATTTCCTGTAATTCTGCGATATTATCTGATATTAATAAGACATCGTCTGCAAGTGTTAAGTGGTTCAACATGTTGCCATCTACATTCATTCCCCTATTTTCCCAGTTAAAACTCTTAAATACATTTAGTAGACACTGCGTAAACCATTTAGGCAAGATATGGTCTCCCTGATTACTCCTTTTTCATTTTTATTTGGTTTGTTTCAGCGTTCGTCTTAACCAATAGTGTTTTGCGTTTTAATATATATTTCGAATCATGTGTGTGTATCTATAAACTATACGGCTATTTGGTGTGCAATTTAAGATGGTGTGCAGTTCGAGAGAATCAAATGCCTTTTCAAAATCCACGAAGGCCAAATATAATGTCATTTTATACCCTTTGCTCTTCTCTTTTAAGTTCCTCTTCGCCTGTAGATGATCGTCTGTCCCAAAACATGTTCTACATAAATCTGACCTATTCCAGTGGTTGGTATTGGTCCAAATTTTTGTAAACAACTTGTATATCTGTGATAAGACACTAATTGGTTTGTAATTTTCTAGTTTATTCTTGTCCCCCTTTTCATGTAAAAGTACCACAACTGCATTCCTGTTGGAAGGTATCTTTCCCTCTTGTAAACAGTACCTAAAAAGCTTTTTTAGTTGTTTCGAAAGCGCTCTTCCACCTTCTCTTAACATTTCCGGTATTATTCAGTCTTCTCCTACTGCTTTATTGTTCTTGGTTGTCTTTAATGATTTTTCTGAATTCTTTTTGTTTTTCTGAATTCATGTTTTTAATTTTTCTATCTATGAATGCAGTTAGCTGTCTTAATTTTGAGTCGTATAGATGTTCATAACATTCTTTTGTTCTTCCTAAAATTATATTATTCTGGTCAGTGATTAGGTTTCCATTTGCATCTCTTATTGACGTAATAATATCTATTCCAAGCCCATTTTGCCTTCCCCATTCTTTAGTTTTACCTCCATCATTTAATGCTTCCTCTATTTTCCTTTCATGCCGTATTTTTCAATCATCTTTTATTGCTTTTCTAATTTCTTGATTAAGTTCTGTATATCTTTCTGAGTGTCTATTTGAAGTTTGAACCATTTACCGTAGCTCTACCATCATGTCGACTGTTTCTTTACTTGTCTATTTCCGTTTTTATTTTCACTCCTCCTATTCTACTAGCAACATTGTTCATTACTTATGTTATTTTTCACATCTTTTCTCTAGGTTGTTTTGTTCGTATAACGTATTTCTTTTGATTTGTGTTTCTAATTCTTCCTTGTATTCTCCTTTGTTTTCGGTTGCTAGTCCTCCTTCATTGCATCGTTTCGTTTTTCGAATTTGTCTGATAATTTATAATTTTGAATTTATATATACTCTACATCTAACTAAATGATGATCACTGTCAGTATTAATTCTATTTAGAACAGGAACATCTTAAACTATATGTTTATATAAGAATATTATAAATAATATAAATAATGTATCATATCCTCCCATAAGAGAATATTACAGACCTAAATTAAATGAAATTAGAGATATTTCAAAATTAAACGATATTTAAAAAATAGCTTAGTGAAAAAATATGGAAAACGGAATACTATTACAAACAGAAGTAACTTTGTTCAATAATTGTTTTAGATTATTAAAAGTACATGTTTTCTCTTTAAAAACATTAAGAATTTCATGTGATATTAATTTATAATTTTTGCACCAGGAACGATTTTGAAAGTGTACATGCCCATGTTTCTCTATATTAATTTCCATCTGCTCTTAAATATTCGCAAAAAAACATTAAATTGTGCCACGAAGAAGTTATCATTGGATATACAATCAACAACATTTTCGGTAAATGTGGGCTGTAAATTACTAATTGTTTAATAGTTAACACAGTTATTTTATAAGTGCAAAGCATAAAACATTTGTCTCCGAACACATAACTATACATTAATATAAATATTTTTGTAGTGTATTAAAGTTTTTCGCACCAGGTAAAAGTTGGAGTTTGAATTGCTTAACAAACCTGGACAGTTTCTTTACAAGTTCTTTCAATAGGTTTATTAGATGTTATTCTTGCTAACATTAAAATGTAGTGTATTTTCTTATTTAACACGAAAAATTGCATCTAGAGGAGAAAATCGACCTAAATCTGCGAATAAAAGCACATGAAGAATTCGACATGGCAACTCATCATCTATCTACCAGTATACAAGACGCAGCATGGGAATCTACACCAAGTCAGACTCATCGAATACACTGTACTGAGAATGTATCCCTTTTTATAAAGAAATTAATTGCTGGAAAACGACGTGCTAGGGGTAATGGCAACGCACCCGCTCTGTTGTTGATAAACTAAATTACAGATCAACGAGAAGCCTCCGCGCATATTTGCAGGAATATCAAAATTCTAAGTTTAACGAGTATGTTACAAATCTAAAGCAGAAAGACCACACAATCTAGAAAGAGGCTAGGAAATTCAATAGACCTCAAACTTCTATGACTTGATAAGAGGGCAGATACTAAGAATGCCATCGCAAAAAGCTGTCAAATTGCTAACAACAATCTTTAATCGCATGTTAAGCTTTTAATACTATCCTATAGTATGGAAATATGCACAGATAATGGTTTCTAAATCTGGAAACCAGCAGATGATGTTAGATCGTATAGATTGACTAGCCGTCTGCCATTGCCATGCAGAGTGTTTTAAAGACTATTCCGTAAAAGGCTTCGCGAAGACACGAATATACTAGCACAGCTGCGTAACCACCAATTCGGAATATCACTGAACAACTCACCGGACGCATAGGATAGTGAACCAAACCACAACGAGCCTTGAAAATAAAGAGTTTTGCACGGCAGCATTTCTGCAAGTTTACCACTATTTACTTCTTAAATCCAACCTAACAGACCGTTATTTCTCAGTTAAGTTCAACGAGTTATCCCTATACTATCCCTTAAAATTCGGTGTTCCAGAGGACTGCTTCCTAGAACCTCTCCTGTGCCTAATATATACAGCTGACCTGTCAGAATTCGACAACACAACTATCTCCTTCTGCCGGCGATACCGCTATCACATTCACTCAAGAAAATCCTGCAATTACTTCCAAAAATCTCCAGCATCGTCCAACCAGGCTCTCTCAATGGTTCGGTAAATGGCGTACTAAAATAAATGAATCTAAATGGCCCAAGTAACATTTGCCACGCAATATGATGTCTGTGCGTCAGTATTAACAACACACTTATACCCATGAACATACAAACCAAATATGTGGGACTACACCTGGATCAACGACTCACGTGGAGAAGACATATCAAAACCAAACACCAACAGTGAAATCTCAAACTCCGTAAAATGCACTAGCTCATCAAAGGAAAGTCCCAACTATCCTTCCGCTGCAAACGACTACTTTGCAAAATAATACTGAAATGTATCTAGACTTACGGAGTACAGATGTGAGGTGAGACAAGCCCATCCGGATAAAAACCATCCAACAATTTCAATGTAAAACACTCCGCGCCCTGATGAATGTGCCTTGGTGTGTTTCCAATCTGACTATACATGAAGACCTCGGCACCCCATTTGTAGTAGACGAAATCCAGATATTTGCAAACAACTACCACAGGAACCTTCAGGCACACATCAACTAGTCCAACAATAATCGAACAACCACCTACCCGCAAGGCGCTGATATAGAAGATAGTCTTGTGATCTGTTAACAGCACCCTTAGTGGAAGGAGTACTATAAGAGTACCATCAATTTTCAATCAATTTACGCAATACTCCATGTAGAGTAGATTGTAGATAAACTAGCTCAGAGCATCTATATTCGGCTTCTTGAATCTTTGAGTCTACATAACAACATTACCACAGCATGTTTAAATAAAAATTATATTGTTTCAGTTCAAGTTATTGGCTACAGTGTCTCCTGTAAAAAGTTGACAAAGCTGCTTAAGCCGTAGATTGCGCGAAAAATATTTTTAATGTACAGAAATATTCTTTAATACCCAATAAGCAAAACAAGAAACTCACCGTATTATTAACAGAAGCAACCGTTGGAAGTATTTTTACAATGATAAAGCTAAAACTACTTGCTTGACCTTGAGAACTCCAAAATTTTCCAGGATTTACACGAAACAATGTAATTATATTATAAAGAAGCAAAATGTTTTTCTAAGAAAGACTATTTTGTATAAACACCGAAAAATTTAAATATCTATTAATTTGCTAAATATCAAGCTTGATTTGAATTAAGTACCTTGTTATCAGAAAAAAATCGTCGAGAGTGATGTTTTCTATTGACATTTTAATGTCAACGAACAGCTTATTACACCACAGGCTTATTATCAATAATGATTTTATAATAATTAGTATAAATAATAGTTTGCCGATTACCTTGGATTTTTTCTCAAAAGTTTTAGGTATCAAAGAAAAAACGGTTCGCCGAACAGTTCTCTCTCTCTCTCCAATGATTTTTCTATAATTATTAATTAAAATTTAAATATCAGCAACCAGATCGTCTTCGAATTATCGAATGTTCGTATAAATGTAAAATACACGAACACATAATAGTTAAGGATTGTTGAACTGAGAGAACTGGAAGCGAAACTGATTCTTTCTTTGCTAAAAACTTCAAACGTAAACACAACTGTATTACGAGAATTGTGTGCAGTGGCATTATCTTGTTGGAATTAACCGTCGGCGTCGTAGAATTCACATTTCTGTCTAATAAAAAATTCAACATGTCAATTTAGCATGTTAATGCCGTTATATTATTATAAAAAAATATTCCTTTAATGATTCGCGCGCGAAATTATACGCTCACTTTTCGAAATCGAAATAAGATTCTCTAAATTTATGGACACTTTTTGTTTGCGTAAATCTTATGTATCACGAGATAGTGCTAACTTAGAAGCCGAAACTAAGCTAAATAATAAAAACGGTTTTGTCGAACATATCACAGTTGTTACACAGATGATTTAAAAAACCATGCCCTTTTTAGAAAATTTTAGTTCTCACGAAATATTTGTCTTTGAATACTGAGTAAAAGAAGCACTAGAAATCAGGGATAATACAAAGTTAACGTCATCAAATATTAGTACAGATCCAATCATCCTCCACGCTAGAATTGGGGAGTCATCCGAAGTTGGATACTAATAATATCATACACACCACAATTCTTTAAACATTAATAAGAACTTATGAAAAAATAATAATGAGTCGAGCATTTGTTACTGCCTGTAACGCAGGCCAAC
This sequence comes from Limonius californicus, assembly GCA_014611495.1. Lineage (NCBI taxonomy): Eukaryota > Metazoa > Arthropoda > Insecta > Coleoptera > Elateridae > Limonius > Limonius californicus. The sequence continues at coordinate 4,212 of JABXWE010105201.1, read as the reverse complement.
TCAACACTCAACAACGATCAGAGAGTTGCCGACAAAGACTATCAATTACGAAATCAGATGAGAATCAATTAAAAGTCGATATCTTTATTCGAGAAAATCTTGGATTAAAAATACTAGAAATTTCTCTAATGACAAGCAATCTCTATTAGGCTATAGAAACGTTTGTGTGAGATGGGTACCCATAATGTGACCGACTTACCAAATGAGAGAAAATGTAGTTAATGATGGAACTATTAAGATATCATCATTAAAATGACGACTTTTTGAAGTGTACACCACAGGAGACGAAATTAAGGCATTTCCTCATGCCTCCGAAAAAAATGATCAATGACGTGGAAGGACCAAAGTCAAAAAATGACCAATGAGGTGGAAGGACTAAGCTCAATAAATTAAAAATTCAAGAATTGGCTAAGAAACCTATGGCAACTGATTTTGGGATGCGCGCAGCTATATTGTTCTTCTACATCTTACCGTTATATGGGACTGGTATTTATTATCAAACTCTAGAGAAACTGTAGCATCCCATTCAACAGAAACGAAAAGGTAGACTTACGAAAGGCTTCATGTTGTTGCATATTAACACCAACAATCTCGAACCAGGCTAAGGCCTGGCTTCAGATGTACAATTAATGAGATTTCGGCTATCCCATCTGCAGTCCAGACCTGCCTCATACTGATTTTTATTTGATCAGACTATCGGCAAGTCCCTTATCGGGTAAATGGTTTGATAAAGCAACGATTACAAGAAGAAATAATCCAAAATTTAAAAAGTAGTAGCGGAGTTTTTACGAACATGGTATACATGAGCTCGTACATCACTAAACGGGAATTATGTTGAAAAGTATAAATGAAAGACTAACTTGATAAAATTAATTTAAAAAGTATATAATAGACTAATAGTATACATAGGAAGTACAATACTCAATGTTGGGAGTAAGAAAAGTATTATAAGCAGAATTTGGGATCAAACACAGGCTGGTGATGGTAATAATGAGATACATTAATATTACACTAGAAAAGGAAGAAGAATGTAGACAAATAACAAGATGTAACTTGCAGAATGGAAATAAGAAGTACATATCAAGAAGAAACAGAAAAAGAATTTTCAAAACTAAACTAGAAAGAACTAAAGAAAAATGGTCATTAAAACAAAGGAAAAAAAGAAATTTTGATTAATATAGCTGAAGAAACTTGCATGAGGAAAACAAGCAACAAGACAAAACAAACGAACTGTCGAAATAAAGAAGTAAAAATAATAGACAGAAGGAATAGACAAACATGAAGAATAATAAGACATCAATTAGAGGAATAAAATACTAAAGCATTATGAATAGGATCTGATAGTATTAATTCATGAGAAGGAGAACAAAACATAATACGACAGCTATAGAATAATATTTTAGCATCAACGAGTTTCAAAATATATGCAAGGATAATTAAGAAAAAACAGAAGAAGTTTTAATCTGAATTAGAAGACGAACAAGCAGCGTACAGATCTAACAGACAAATAGGCGGTAACATATTTATTGTACGTAGCTTAATGGAAAAAGTAATGGAAAAAAACATAGATGCTATATATGACACTAACTGACCTAAAGGCAATATTTAATACAGTAGATGGAGAGGATCATTTAGGAATATTTAGAACACCAAAGAAATTGATTAAAATGATAAAAAGTAAATACAGAAAATGATAACTAGGACACAAATAAATGGAGGGAGATCAGAAGCAGGCGCTAAATAAGAGGACCGCTTAAGTCATCTTATTTTTATTGTTATAATGATCATATTGATTAAAAGCACGAAGAAAAACACAACAATTACAAACAGTGACACAGACCTTTAATGACGGTAAACATTGAAAGCTTGGTATATGGAGACAATATAGTTAGCAAACAAAACAAAAACGTAACAATTGATCAAAGTGGGGAGAAGAGAAAACAAAATCAATATGACAATTTAGCAGATTAAAAGACCCCTATTGGTAATGCAATGCAAACTTTTTTCAAGGAAAGTCCTTGCACTAAAAGCGTGAAAAAGGGTACTAGTTAATGTCTCTCAAAACAAGTAAACTATCTTACACTGTATAAACATGCTATATTGTTTCGATCTTTACTTGCTAGTGGAAAAGTTATCTAAACTACTGCCATTTCAAAGGATGGATGTTGAAGTCATACAGCGCATGAATAAAACAGCAAAACAAAATTTTTATCAATTTTGATAATGACGGGTATGAAATACGCATTATTGATTTAAAAAATAGTTTTGAATCTCTCTTGAAAGAAGAAGAGTTTTCGGTCAAAACCATATTTCATTCCCAAACAATTCTTCTAAATATGCCAATTTCACTCACAACTAATTCGAGCTCACAAATGTTTTTTTCACTTCCAAAAATGTATTTTAAAACTACAATTTTGTTGCGATACTTTGCGAGAACGTCGCAAAATTAGGTATACCAAAGAGTTAAACTCTTTTCAAGTATTAGAGGTATAGAATTCAGCAAACAGTGAGGAAATTGTTAATGCAATCAGAACATAAACAGAAGTTCTCACGACAGCACACAATCTGAAGTATGCTGCTAAAGCTAATAAGGATCTCTAAATACTTGTTTAACTGCCAAATATTTTAGAAAGTAATGTTTAAAACATGACCTGTAATAAAATAAGTCAATACTACAAACTGGTGTATTAGTTTTCTTAGTGATTATATAATTTGGAGTCATTAAGATTTAATCTTTTTTTTTCTCATTCATCATACTACCGTCCCCCCCCGGAACCGCTTTCGCATTACTTCAGGGGGGTGGGGGCGTCCCTTACACACTAACCATTCATGCAACATGCACCCTAAACTTAACTAAGCGAAATGTGGTCGCCCCAGCTGAAATTCGAAACCACAGCTGAACGACTACAATTCGGTGTGGCCTCGAGTGGCAACGCGTCGCCGCGGCAGACCACCGAGGCCCCTAAGATTTAATCTTCTACATTACATTTATTCGTATTCTGTCTTATTTTGTCATTTCAAGAAATAATTAATATTGTTATCCGTAATATGTATTCAACTTTTAAGTGGACATTAAGCAGAAACAGTAGAACTAGATTTGTTCTATAGTTTTACACTTATAAAAATGACCGACGATATCTTCAAACATAGAAATAACAATTTTTAATCTAGCAACATTATCATAGTTTTTAAAATTATATTACCGCAAACCGACCTTTTCTACTCAAAATAGCGATGACGGTGTGTAATAACGTCATCAAATAGTATACAGCTAAATATTGACTTTATTTATCGTGGTTCAGATTCAGTTCGATGAAATCTATATTACTTAATAAAACAAATAGTATTATTAATAAAACCTGTTGATTTTTAATAACATCGTTCTTATTTATTAATAAATATTTAGTTTGCAGCAGTCTTATAACGATTCATTTCAACAAAACTTATACACTATTCACGATTGATTTGCCATCCAGCAGGCTGTGTTTTTTTTTTCTTAAGTTGCATTTCCGAAATATTATTTGATTGATTTATAGCAATGTCAAAATGAAATTGCCCAGTTGCCAGCTCTAGAGTCCCCTACTTTTCTAAAATAATCTAGTAAGTTTAGAATTAATAAAACACATAATATATTATACCTACTTAATTGTCAGAATTATCAGAGTTCACACGATTTACCATTATAAATCGATTAATTGATATATTGCAAATTACTTATAATTTTAGGTGTCTGAGCGTTTTATAAGGGACATTTTATCACAAGGACAGGACGTTTTGAAATATTCCATTTGTAGTAAACGTGCTGAAACGGACGTTTTCTTAAATTACACGTTTAGAAAAGATTTGCAACGACAAATTTGGCAGTAATTTGGCGCCAATGAGTACACGAAACCGATCTTAAAAGTAACCCAGCCAAAATTAAAAGTGAGGGGAAGAGGTTCACGATTTTGAATGCGGGATGTAATTTATTCTTTTTGGAAGGGTGCGACATGTTACTAGACTCAAAGAACAACGGCAGGGACTATCATAAAACTATGAACGGGGAAATTTTTCAAAATTGGTTGGATAATCAGCTGATTTCTGCTTTGAACAAGTGGCAAGGAAAATTTGTCGTGGTTATGGACAACGCGGCATGGACGTTAATTTTTCTTAATTTGCTGCAAGACCTAAATATAGGACAACAAAGAATGGCGTGGAATATGCTCTGTATAC
>JABXWE010105198.1:0-15263 GCA_014611495.1 Limonius californicus | reverse complement strand
TACCCACCCACAGACAGACATTTTTTAAAAACCACTTTTTTGGGTTCCTAGAGACCCAAAACGGATATTTCCGTTAAAATCTCGATTTCGAAAATTTTCATGAATTCAATACTTACCCTATACCTATAAGGTATGGGAAAGTAATTACCCTATACCTATAAGGTATGGGAAAGTAAAAACCAAGAATAATGGGTAATCTGCAAACATTTTGGGAGGAAATAAAACACGAAACTAAAATACAAACTCTGTTCTTTCATTTCACTTTAGAATATGCAACTTGTAAAAAATTAAACAAAAAATATTTATAAAATTTAATTTTCAAAATTTTAAAACATATACAGGATGCTGCACACAACAATTACAAATGAACAAACGTTGCCTGAAATTCACTTTCATTCGTAGATTTACCAGTATTTTAAAGGTTATGTCTAAAATTCTCAGTAAAAATGTATGCAAAAACACCACAGAAAAATCCAAATCAAATTTGCAGGAAATAAAACACAAAACTAAAATATAAATTCGGTTCTTTCATTTTACTTTAGAATAAGCAACTTGTAAAAAACTAAACAAAAAAATCTATAAAATTTAATTTTCAAAATTTTATAACATATACAGGATGCTCCACACAACAATAATTACAAATGAACAAATGTTGCCTGAAATTCACTTTCATTCGTAGATTTACCAGTATTTTAAAGGTTCTGCCTAAAATTCTCAGTAAAAATGTATGCAAAAACACCACAGAAAAATCCAAGTCAAATTTGCAGGAAATAAAACACAAAACTAAAATATAAATTCGGTTCTTTCATTTTACTTTAGAATATGCAACTTGTAAAAAACTAAACAAAAAATATCTATAAAATTTAATTTTCAAAATTTTAGCACATATACAGGATGCTGCACACAACAATTACAAATGAACCGATGTTGCCTGAAATTCACTTTCATTCGTAGATTTACCGGTTTTTTAAAGGTTGTGCCTAAAATTCTCAGTAAAAATGTATTCAAAAACACCATAAAAAAATCCAAGGAAAATTTGTAGGAAATAAAACACAAAACTAAAATTCAAATCATAATTTTCCATATTTTCATTGTAGAATACAGCTTCGCTGATTTAACTTTGCTGGTAGGAGCTGCGCAGCGCGAGAAAGAGTGGGCAGTAGGAGGAACAGAGAGAAAAACAATTTATATGGGCAGTTAGCATTCGGTACACTCAGTAAAAGTTTTAGATTGAAACTCCATTGCACGCACTTTTCACTAGAGTGTACAGCGATGTTGACAGCTACAAACACATGATAAAATGTTCTCCAGGCCTCCCACACCAATTTCGTGGTAGTGGTGGTAATGCGCAATGTTCACGCACAAGCAAGGTTAAATCAGTGAAGCTGTGCACAGCTTATGAAAAAATAAACAAAAAATACCTACCAAATTTTAGCACATATACAAGATGCTGCACACAGCAGTTACAAATGAACATACGTTGCCTTAAATTCACTTCCATTCGTAGAATTACCAGTTTCTAAAGATTGTGTCTAAAATTCTCATTAAAAATGTATCCAAAATACACCCTACAAAATTCAGCTAAAAACAGTAATTAGTAAAATTTGTAGGAAATAGAATATGAAACTATATAATCCAAATTCTATTTTTCCATATTATAACTTTAAAATATACAACTTTTGGACATTAAACAACAAATATCAACAGAAAGTTAGTTTTCAAAATTTGGCGGCGTATAAAGGAAGCTACACACAGCAATTACAAAGACTACCGCAAACCAGCGTGCGTTGCCTTTAATTCACTTCCATTCATAGACTTGCATGTTTTTTTAAAGATTCTGCCTAGAATTCATACTAAGAATGTATTAAAAAATACGCTAGAAAAATATAAGTAAAAGGGGTAATCGGTAATATATGTAGGAAATAAAATACAAAACTGAAATTACTTTCTACTTTTTCCTGTTATCACTCTAGAATGCGCAACCCCTGAAACGCTAAATAAATAATTTCGTTTTTGAAATTTATGAAAAATTAACAATTTAATATGATGTTTACTTAAGAGTAAATAACAAAGTATTCACAGTAACATTATAAATCATGGAACTGTTCATCATCATCATCATTATCATCTGACAAACTGTTCTGGAAAAATTGCAATCAGAACGATACTTGAAAAGACCATTTTAAAAATAAAAGGACTTATCACTTCCTTTTTCAATAATTCTGTGTAAAAGATTTTTTGCAGGTAAACTGAAGAAGTAACAAGTTGATTGTATTTTTTAGCTATTATAGAATCTAATCAATTTATGACTGAGATGAGAAACGAAAAGCGGAAAAATAATGAAAAACTCCAACAAAAAATAGGCAAAGAACTAGAAGAAAACAGGAAAACAATCAGCCAAAATAATGACGCCATAATGAACCTGAGAAACGAACTAAACAAGAAGCAAAAGGAATGGGAAGAGGAAAGGGAAGAGTTAACAGAGACAATTATAATAATGGAACAAAGAATGGAATGGCAAGAAAAGAAAGATAAAAAAGATAAAAAATATAACGTGGAGATTAAAGAAAAAGCGTTTAACAAAAACGAAACAGTAAAAGAAGTTAAACAATTCCATCCAAGCAGACGTAGAAATAAAAGGAGTACATGCAATAAAAAATGGCAATGGCAGAGGACTACTAATAACTATCAGAGCTGGCAACCTGGAACGATAAGCAAGCGATTATGGGTAATAAAAATAAACTAAAAAGACCCGACATATACATAGAAAATGATTTGACATAGAAATAACGAAAAATACGAAATGAACTAAAGAAAACTGCAGGAGTGGAGATGAAGTTGGGATACAAGAAGATCACCATACAAAACGAGGTATATATATGGGATGAAAACCTAAACAGAATAAAAAAGCAACCAAAAAACTAAGAGATGGAAAAAGCTGAGAAAATACGAAAACAAACAAAGCAATGAATATGGACAAAGAGGGTGCAAAACTAGACCTAAACCGAAGGAAACTGGATAATCTATATTGGACAGTGGAATGTTAGAACACTTTATCAGGCGGGGAAACGGGGGCAGGCTGTAATAGAAATGGAAAAATATAATATTGGTTTCCTGGGCATAAGTGTCGCAAGATGGGATGGAACTGAGGAGATAAAAACAACAGACGATCACAGCTTCCTCTACTTCGACAGAAAAGATGAAGGCGCACACCATCGATATGGAATGGGAATAATTCTAAGACCGGACTGCAGAAAGCAAATGATACCGTGGCAACCAATATCAGAAAGAATCATCACTGTAAGAGTAAATGTTAGCAACCAGAAAATGACGGTAGTACAATGATATGTCCCGATGGAAATTGCAGAGAGCGAAGATAAAAAACTTTTCTACTCCATGCTCAACAGAACCCTTGACCAAATTAACAAACAGGACGTATTAATCCTAATGGGTGACTTCAACGCAAAAGTCAGTGTAGACAATAAAGGTCTAGAACAAATCATGGGGAAACAAGGAATGGGGACCAGAAATGAGAATGCCGAACTCTTTATAGAGCTATGTGGAAACCATAAAGCCGTAATAGGCGGTACAATATTTGCGCCCAAAGTCCAAATTATGCCACAAGATAACATGGACCTCGCCCGTTCAAAAAGTTGAGAATCAAATCGACCACATTGGAATTAATACAAAATGGAGGCACAATCTAATAGAAGTTCGTAACAAAAGGGGAGCAGATATTGACAGTGATCATTATCTAGTAATAGCAAAAATCCGCTGTAATCTTATGAAAACAAAAAAAACAAGTACGCGGTACTCAAATATGTATTACGTTATGGAAAAGTTAAAAAACCCGCAAATGAAACTAGACCTAACCAATGGAATACGACAAAAAAGCAGCGAAAATAAACTATAACCAAACAATAGAAGACGGAGGGGCCTCGGTTGAGTAGTGCGGTCACAGCGAAATGTGGCCGATCGGCTGGGGCATTCAAATCCCGACTGGGGCGACCGCATTTCCCTTAGTTAGGTTTAGGGTGCATGTTGCATGAATGGGTAGCGTGTAAGGGACGCCCACACCCCCCTGAAGTAATGCGAAAACGGTTCCGGGGGGGGGACGGTAGTATGAATGAATGAGAAGTAAAAAAAAGGCAATAAAAGACGTGTGGTTACAATGTAAACAAGCATTCCTAAAACCCTGCCTAGAAATACTTAAACTAAAAAAAGGCAACGTGCGTAATGGATAGGTCAAGACATATGGGAAAAAGTGAAAGCAAGGAAAGAATGGAAACACCGGATATTACAGGCCCAAAATGAAAATATAAAAAATGAACTCCAGAAAAAGTATGTAACTGCCAGCAAAGACGTCAAGAAAAGCTTTAAAAAGGACAGGAAAAAGTACCTGGAAAGTTTAGCGAGGAAAGCAGACAAAGCATCAAAAATGGGTAACAGCATAGGCTAATAAATATTTATTAGCCTATGGTAACAGTAAGGAGCTGTTCAGGGCAATAAGAGAATTAACGGCGAAAGATAGAAGGACAACAAACACGCAAATAAAGAACAATTGAACAACAATTACGACGCTGGAAAGAATATTTCGAGGAGGTAATGAACATGAAACAAGAAGAAATACTGATACCAGAAATAATTCAAATACCGGAATTATATATTAATGCAGGTATACCAACGGAAGCAGAATTACGTAAGGCAATACGACAAATGAAAAGTGGCAAATCACCAGGAGTTGACGGAATAACGGTAGACATAATGGAACTCGACGTGGATACTACAGTAGCAGTGGTTTACCCACTAATAAAGAAAATCTGGGAAGAGGAAGCTTTCCCAGCAGAACGGGAAATAGGGGTGGTTGTCACAATACAAAAGAAGGGAGATCTACAAAAATGCAATAATTGGAGAGGGATCACTCTGCTGTGCATAGTAAATAAAACATTTTGTAGAATGATCACAAATAGAATAAGTGGAGCATTAGACAAAGGCTTACAAAAAAAGCCAAGTGGGGTTTAGGGCTGGCTTTTCCAGTGCAGGTAACATAAATACACTAAGAATTATAATTGAACAATCACTAGAATACCAGTCATCATTACAACTACTCGTCATAGATTATGGGTGCGCTTTTGATTCCATCAGCAGAGAATGTATGTGGGTAACACTGAAAAACAAAGCAATACCAGAAAAGTTAATCCGCCTAATTAAAGAAGGATACACGAACTCCAAATGCCAAGTACTACTAAATGGTCAAATGTCACAAGCCTTTGCAACAGAAACGGGGGTCAAGCAAGGGTGTATCACGTCAATATTATCATTTTTAATTGTGTTAGATAATGTACTAAAAGAAATAGAATTAGATAGGGCCTAACAAAAACATTAGAAGACCTAGAATACGCAGACGATGTGTGCCTGCTCACACAGAAACTACCAAATATGCAATCAAAACTAGACAAATTACAAACCGAATCAAAGAAAATTGGACTTAAAATAAATAAGACAAAAACGAAGTTAATCAAAGTTAGCACAACAAACACAGGCAACTTATATACAGACGGAGAGGAAGTCGAAGAAGTCGAAGAATTTCTATATCTTGGCAGTGTTTTATCAAATGAAGGCAGCTCAACCAAAGACATTGAACAACGTATCAACAAGACTAGAGGAATCTTCTCGGGGATGAACTCAGTGTGGAGAGATAACATCATCAGTGTCCATACAAAAATAAAAATATTTAATAGTACAATTAAAGCAGTGTTACTATATGGGTGTGAAACGTGGCGTACAAACAGTGGGACAATAAAGAAACTGCAAACTTTTATAAGTAGGTGCCTTAGGCACATTTTAAAAATATGGTCGCCAGAAACAATTGCAAATATTGAATTGTACCAAAAAACTGAACAACAAGAAATAAGTATCGAAACTAAAAGAAGAAAATACGGTTGGTTAGGACATACGCTGAGGAAGAGAAAAGAATACCCATGCCGGAGTACCCTGGAATCGAACCCTCGGGGAAAAAGAGCTAGAGGAAGACCTCGACACACACGGAGAAGAAATATAGCATAAGAAGCTGAAACGTCCTTTTCGCAAATGAAAGTAATAGCTGACCACAAGCAGAAGTGGAGAGATTTAACCAACACCCTATGTCCCATACGGGAACAACAGGAACTATCATAGAAACTAACAAGGTTTGATATGTTCACGTCAACCTGAATTTTCTCACTCATAAATTGTTGGAATTGGGAAAATTTCGAAGAAAGCCGTTCGATACGATTTTAGTGATACAAACGATTCTTCTAAAATTCGCCATGCTCTTGAAACATTGCAGTTAACTTGATTACTAGTGTGGCCAAGAAAATAAACATCATTATTAAATGGTCGAAAAAAGGCTTAAATAAAGCTTTAAACGTTATAAAAATTTAAGAATGTCTTCGATGATCTTTTCCGAAGACTCAACAGAATTGTTATTTCGTTTTGGCCAACTTTCATTTTCCTCAAAAGTTAATTCGATAGGCGCCCAATAACCAAATTGTAGGTAGGTACACCTTATGAAAGGCGGAAACTTGTGTTAAATAGTAAAGTGTTGTAAATTAGTACTAATAATAATCAAATATTAGTAAACGAAAAGATCGGTATCAAATATCGTTACATCAAAGACTCTACTGATAAAAAACTATTTTGGACAATACCAAAATATCACAAAGCATTTCAATATGTTGTATCGTTCTACCAATTAATCAACAAACCTGTAAAAACCCAAATAAAGAGCAATCGAAAAAATAAACAAATTAGAGCAGGCCGCGGACGTGAAAATGTGTGTCGAACCCAATGGTTATGTAGTGGTTTCGTGCGGCTAACTTTTAGGCATTCGTGAACAAGTAAATACGGTTAGGTTGTAAAATATTTATCAAAACAAACAAAAAACCTAAACAAATTTAATAAACTGATAATTTTTAAGCAATAAAAAGTAAGGATTATGAAAGGCGAATAAAATATCCACCTCCCTCTTGAATGCTCTTCGCTTCACTGCATTAATCACATTTCACAAAACTGTTTCGGGTTGCTTCTTTCGTCACACATTGCTCTAATTTAATGTTTTGATATTAACATTTTATAACCTAACGTTATTTACTTATTCAGGAGTAGCGTGAAATTAGCCTCACGAAACACACTACATAATCATGGAGTTAAGGCATACGTTGCACGTCTATGGTCTACTCTAATTTATTCCTTTCGATCGCTCTTTATTACACTGAAAGGATTCCTCATAAGCGCCCTTCTTTATAAGTTTATTATATTCATTCCACGTTGGATTTTCTCATAGATAACTTGATGAGATTGGTAAAATTTAAAGAAAAAAGGAGGTGTTTTATTGTTTAATAATGATATAAGTTAAATAATAAAACCGACTCTTCTACAATGCACAACGCACTTCAAGAATTACTATTAACTGAAGGGTATCAATATAGCAAAGAAAACAACATCCATTATCAATTAGCTTTAAACAAACATAAAATTTGTTAATATTCGTCAATATTTCTTATGATTATTTTCAAGAATTTTCTATCGACCTACTTATTCTGTACTCATTATGTTGAAATAATCAAACTTTTCGAAAGGCAAAACTGACGAACTATAAAATTTTCTTGAAAATGGGATTTATTCATTTGATATTACCGATTTCTGCATTAATTTTGGCACTTTTTAATAATTAGTATCTATGATTGTTTTAGTGTATTGCAATCTTGGATATGTTGTCTACTAATTAAGAAACGCTAGTTTTAATTTAAAGTATTTTGCTACTTTAATGGCCCCTTAATATGTTAACTGTGTAATGTTAATACGATGACTTAAAATAAGTTAATTCAATATAATTATCGTTTGATTTTGCATAATGCAAAGGTTAATTCAGATATTAGACTTTTAATGTCGCCATTGGTTTCACTTACATGCGTTAATCTGGACCTTGAAGGTCAGTCAACATTTGATTATGAACATTTCAAGTTTTAAATGCGATTTTTTAAATGTTTGGAACAGGTTCAAAACTGCAAATTCATTTTAGAAACAATTGCTACATACATATCCTATTTCCATCTCCTGCTCCAAATGTTGAAGAAAACTTATTTTAAATGGACTTTGCTTTCAAAGTGGTTTTATAATTAAAATTTCATAAAAAGCGTTATCAAAGTATGAATACACTAAGAAACTTTAAGATAAAACAGATGCTTAGGTAATTCCTCTGTTTAACTTTGTTGACTGCTACTGCCATAGTAATCTGATATTTTACAAACAGCATATTTGTTAGGCAAATAACTGGATGCCCTAATATTCTCACGAATACAATTAATTTATAAAATAAATTTGTTTAGAAATGTAATGCTTAAGATTAGTTGCTTTTATTGCTAGCAGAACTGTTTCAGAAACATTTCTAATTTAAGCTAAAATGAATTACGATATGAGTACTGAAATGCGCGTTCGAAACGTGGAAAGCTATATGAACTTAGGATAACAAATTAAGGTAGGAAAACAAAATGAAACGTTAGAAATAAGAAAACGTATAAGGCAATCATGGATAGTTTTTGGAAAAATGAGCTTTGTAATGAAAAGCAAAATATACCATTGTACTTAAAAGCAAAAACCTTGTAACACGTGCGTATTACCTTGAATGTGTTATGGGGCAGAAAACTGAACAAGACGAAAAGAAATGTAAGTAGTCTACAAAAAACACAAACAGCTATGGAGCGAATTATGACGGGCATAACGTTGGAAACCGAAAAACAAACACACATATAAGGGAACGAACGAAAGGTACAACATAGTCGACAGAGCTACACGTTGCACAACTTAAATGTAGGTCTGCAAGACATGTAGTCAGAGACGGAAAATGGCATAAACAGATATTATAGTGGAAGCCCTATGATTGTTCAAGACCAAAAGGTCTACTAATGCGATGGGTTACTGGGACCTGAAACTAACAGCAGGTTTAAACTGGATGGTGAAAGCTAGAGACAGAAAAAAACTGGAGGAATCTAAAAGAGGTGTATATCCAAAGATAGATGTAAGTGCTAATAAAGAAGAAGAAGAAGTACTGAATTAGCTGTCGTAATAATCGATGTATTTAGTAGACATGTCGTACGCAAATAGTTATTTAAAAAAAATAGCTTTTTACCTAGGCAAACCGCTTTAAACATTATTTACTTTATAATTGACTAGATTAATCGACCGTGTGGGGTTGCTGGTCTCCCATCGCGCGCCTCCCCATGTGGCGCATAGGGGAATGCCCAGCAACTAATATGGCGAATTTTAAAACGCAAAACCAAAGACCCCAGGTAGGTAGGAATAATCCAACAATCCCACACCGGACAACCGGTCTGCCCCGTGGATTCTGGGGGGGGGGAAGAAAAAACTCTCAAGTTAGAACGATTAAGAAAAGACAAGCATGTACCACCATAAATGTGCAACACAGGAGCTAGAAAATATAAAATGGGACATACTGGGACTTAGTGAGGTAACAAGGAAGGGAGAAGATCTATTACGACTCAAATCGGGTGATTTACTATACTACAATGGAGAAACAGAGACAGAAAATAACAGGAATGGGGTTGGAATGCTAATTCAGAAGAAATGGGCGGACCATATAATATTCATGGTAGGAATATCATCAAGGGTCATTCACGTAACATTCCAAATATCAAAAAGATACAGACTTAAGATTATTCAAGTATTTGCACCGACATCAGCATACCCCGAAGATGATATAGAAGAATTCTATGAAGAGTTAGATAAAGCATTGGAACAAAACTCCACACACTATATCTTAATTATAGGCGATTTCAACTCAAAGATAGGCATACAAGAACCCAGTGAAATATGTGTAAGTAAATTCGGAACAGTAACTCGTAATGACAGAGGCCAAAATATGGTAAACTTCATGGAAGAACACCAATTAAAAATAATAAATTCCTACTTCCACAAAAAACTACATCGGAAATAGACATGGCAAAGTTCTGACAAGATAACAAGGGTACTGGTCAAGAATATGGGTCCCAAACCATGTTCTAATTTATGTTATAATTAGATAATGTAAATATTTGCTAACCTAACCTAACCTAACCTAACCTAATCTGACCTAACCTAACCTAACCTAACCTAACCTAACCTAACCTAATCTGACCTAACCTAACCTAACCTAACCTAACCTAACCTAACCTAACCTAACCTAACCTAACCTAACCTAACCTAACCTAACCTAACATAACCTAACCTAACCTAACCTAACCTAACCTGGTACTGGTCAAGGTTATAATATAATATTATAATAATATTCGTGCGTGAAGTAGGTTAGGTTAAGTAAGTTACTTAGGGACCTCGGTGGAGCAATTCAAGAGAAATTCGGTCCGGTCAGTCGAGAATTCACAAAAATCTGAAGATATGGTTTTCAAAGATAACATGAACGCACATAACCTTCCATAATAAAAACAAAATGCTATTTGCCCAACAACTGTTCCGGCAAATACCCTTACCATCTACTTTAATTGCCTATTTAAAACGTCCAGACTATATATACGAGGCTTATTCGGAAACTAAGGGCCGTTTAAATATTTTCATCGAATGAGGGGCGTGGTCAATTTGGTGCATGGTGGGGATGCTTTAGTGGTGGATGAGGTACAATAATGCGAACGAACAAACAAATTCTCCAACGAATCTTCAGACTAGACTTCCGATAACCCAAAATCCTAGTCCTCAACGGCAATAACCCCATAGCCTAGGAGACCCTCCGAATTTCTCCCAAACTCAGAAACTGAATCCCCAGGAAACCGCATAGGAAACTACTGCAGCCCCCTACAACCTTCTTATCATCTCTCTATCCAGACCCCAGACGACCGCCGCAAGCTCCTCGAGCCCCCTCATCAATGGTCGTCGCATTGTTAATACCCACATTTACAAGCAATGCTACACACCTTTTTAATTAAATTGCCATATACCCAAGACGTCACAACCAACCATTAAAGGACTTCTACCAACAATCTCAAGAAAGAAGCAAAACCCCCAACTCCGATACAACAAGCATACACAAGGACCCACAAGAAGGAAGGAAGCCCTGGGCTGAAGGGGCCAAAAACCTATAAGGCCCAATTATATAATATATTAGTTACACAATAACTCATATCTCAATAATTTTGTGAATAAACGGATATACAAGCCACACAGTAGACCGTGGGTCTGTCATTCTACTCAATTGTATAATAAAGCACTGAAATGAACACTACGATTGAAAATCCTGCCAAATGTAAAGTACGCGTTGTGATTCGTTTTCTCTTCGCAAAAAATAAAAACATATTTTGCGAACCTACGGTACTATATGAAATTATCACTAACCGTGTGCGAGGTGGTTGCCCAAAATGTTGACGGGTGTAAACTAAAATCAGGAATAGCCTCTGTACTGAATTTCCTGCTTCGCTAAGTAACTGATGGCGATGAGTACCCGAATCACACTATTATTGGCGATGCAACAATCGTTGCAGTAGAAGCATGCGATGGAAATTAATGCAGACGTGTAAGTAAGTTGAGAAGGACGATTCAGAAAAAGAGGTGAGTGTTGCTGACCTCTGAAGTCGTGCTTTTACACGATAACCCCCGACCGTACGCGGCGGTTCGCACTGCGCAACTTATGGAGCAGTTCAATTTAGTCTTGACTTCAAATGACTATCACCTCTTCTTTCATTTTAAGAATGACGACATCCTCAACACGACTGTATAAAATTGGTTTTCGTTGTATGAACAAGGTATGCAAAAACTTGTACCACGATATGATAAGAATTTAAATTCGAATGGTGACTGTGCAGAGAAATAGTTTAGGAGTGTAGGTATGTAAGATTTAAGTATTATGAACTTTTTCCCTAACTTTACATTTTTATTTTACTGCCGATCTGTCCTTAATTTCTGAATAAGTCTCGGAAATTGAAAACTAGCAACTAGCTTATACAAAATTAACAACAGTAATATGTAAAGCTGCATTTAAAGCTGCTTAACAGATAGTACTTGAAACTTGTGGCAACATGAAATTGGAACAATAAGACATGCACTGTCAGAACTTGTGTTTGCTACAAGTAGACTTACAGTTGGCGCTTGTGAACTTGCAGCTGTGTAGCTTAGTAGCCTACCATAAAATGCAATATTTAAAAAACTGGTGATATATCGCATAAATAAAATAAGATCGAATATTTATACATTGCAGAACATTATACAAATATTACTGTTGACTTGTGAATTAATTCAACTCAAAAGTAGAAACACTTCAAACTGAAACGTTTATTGAGAAAAACATTGACAGACGACAAAATTACAAAAAAAAATTAAAATTAACAACTGCTATACATGTGTATAAATGCATACACAGCATTCTACAAAATACATAAACATGAAGTTGCTTACTATCTCCAACACTCCTCCTTAAGCAACTTCTGACGTAGGTCTTCAAATATTTTCTTACCTAACGCTTTGGTAAAAATATCAGCTACTTGCTGCTTTGTATGCTGCACGTAGACTAGACGCACAGTCTTTCCAATATGATGATTTACAAATTTCCGACGTATTTCAATATGCTTCTTCCCTTTGGTCACCTTTCCTTCTTCAGCATTCTCAAGCATGTGAATAGCTGCCTGATTATCAATAAATAAATCAGTTGGTTCTATCGTAATACTGATTTTTAACTCATTCATTATTCTGCGAATCCAACTGACTTCCTGTACACCACTGACTGCTGCACGATATTCTGCTTCAGCTGACGAAATAGAAACGACTGACTGTTTCTGAGCCATCCAGACAATAGGACCTCCATAGTCCACCAGAATTCCACTAGTTGACATCATGTCTGACTCTGTACCACCATAGTTTGCATCTGTATAGACTTTCAGCTTTGCCTCGCCATCAAAAAAAATTCCAAAGTCCTCTGTTCCTTTGAGATATCTGAGAACACGTTCAATCATCTTCCAATGACTACTTCTAGGATCACTGACTTGGCGACTTAAGTAATTTACTGTGAAGTTTATATCTGGTCTTGATATAGTTGATAAGTACAGCAGACTTCCAATAACTTCACGATATGGCTTGTCTTTGAGTGGTCTATCATTAATTTGTTTTTCCGTCAACATTCCTGGCTCAATAGGTGTTGTAACAGAATATGCGTCTTTAAAACCAAAACGAGCTAACACTTTACGTGCATATCTTTGCTGCGTCACTAATATACCATTTTCCTTTAGATGAATCTCCATTCCAAGGAATAATAACTTTCCTTCCACAGGACCCGTGCATGTCATATTGAAACTTCTTGCTAATCCAGACAGTACTTGTTTTATCATCATCTCATCTTGACTAATCAGAATTCCATCATCTACAAATATTCCAAGTATACCTGACCTGTCTTTATTATAGAAGATGCATGGATCATCATCAGTGTCTTTTAATCCTAGTCTATTCAAGGTTTTGGTAAATGTAGCATTCCAGTCCTTTGGAGCTTGTTTCAACCCATATAAACTTCTTTTCAGACGGCAGACTCTTCCAGAATTATCATCAAAACCTTCTGGCTGCAACATGAATATTTCCCCCGATAATTTTCCATTTAAAAAAGCTGTGCTGATATCAAACGTGTGAATTTTCAGTCCTTTGTTTGCAGCATGACTCAATAATAATCTAAGACTAGCATATCTGACAACCGGAGCAAAGGTTTCATTGTAGTCAACTCCATGAACTTGATCAAAACCTCGAGCAACTACTCGTGCTTTCAAACGTCCATCTGCTTTCTCACGTAAAACCCATTTACATGTTAATGTTTTTTGACCTTTAGGTAGATCTACTAGCTCCCACACTTTCATCTGATTCAGAGCATCAATTTCATTTTGCATCGCTCTTCTCCATCCAGGATCCTTCAACGCATTTTTTACTGAAATATCTTCAACTTCACCAACCATAGCATAGTCACTATACTTTGGATGCGGCTTCATGTCCCCACGATTTCGCAAATCATATCTCAGCATTTTCTCTCGTACTTCTAAATTTGATTCCGATTCTGACTGATCACTTTCACATTTCTTGAAATACTCCTCCTGACCCTGTTCAGATTCAGATGATTCTTCGCTGTCAGCTGCTTTTTCGTCTTGATTTAATTTACTGGCCTTGCAATTTACCTCCGTATACCCATTTTCTGGACCAACTTTCTCATCGAACAGTACATTACATGAAACGTTGACGTGTCGTTCACTTGGAAAATAAATTCTATATCCATGTTCTTCAATATCATACCCAACAAAAATTCCTTTGTTGCTCTTCCTGTCAAGTTTCTGGCGTTGATGATCTGGTACCATCATATAGCATTCACATCCAAAACTTTTCATGGATTTCAAACTAATTCGACGACCAAACCATAATTCAGCAGGTGTCTTACCTGCAACATTACTGTTTCCAGTGTGATTAATTGTGAAGACTGAATAGTTAAGTGCTTCTGCCCACAAAGACCGTTCAAGATCTTTAGCATAAATTACTGCTCTCGTTGCTTCGACCATAGTACGCATTTCTCGCTCAATTCGACCATTTTGTTGTGGTGTATAAGTAACTGATCGTTCATTAAATATCCCAAGCTGTTCAAAAATTTTCTTACTTCTGACATTTTTAATTTCTTTTCCATTATCTGACATTAAGACTTTAACTCTTCTTCCAAATTGATTTTCAACCAAGTTTAAGTATATATTCAGTTTATCCATTGCTTCTGACTTTTGCTTCAGAAAATAAACTGTCCGAAAGCGACTAAAGTCATCTTTAAACAGTAGAAAATATTTAGCACCACCAAGGGATCGCTCATTCATTTCTCCTAGATCAACATGTATTCTGTCAAGAGGAGCTTTAGCAATGACATCGTTCTTTGGATGAGACACTTTATTTGTTGTTTTCCGTACGCACATCCTTTGCAAATATTATTATCCCAGTCATCAATATAGTGAATGTCGTTTCTCTTCAGAATGTCTTTCACATGACAAATGTTTTGATGCGCCAATCTTTCATGCCAAAATTTCAAACTTACTGCTGGTAAACCATACTCCTTCATTGAACGAAACATCATTTGAAATAATCCTCCAGTCCTTCTAGCTACCAAGACAACCTTGTCTTCTTCCATGATCAGTGACTCATCTGCCGTAGCTTGTTGTGTGTAGCCTTTATCAAGTACAGTTGTGACAGAAAAAAGATTAAACTTAAGATCTGGGACAAAT
>JABXWE010105196.1:0-15279 GCA_014611495.1 Limonius californicus | reverse complement strand
AGCTGCTCCAGTCTATTCATCATTTCTGCTGCAGACTTGCATGTTGTAATTTTTAACGCGATTTTCTCATCAACATTCAAACCAATGATTGCTTGAGCTTCTATGTCCTTCTTGATCCACTCTCTTTGTCCTCCATCCGTGATGAATGGGTTTGGTAGTTCACCAGTAACAATATTCAGCAACTCCTTCATTCTCAGCAACAAATTTAACTTGAAACTCCAGGACACATAGTTCGACTTTCCATTCCCTTCTGCAGACTCGACTAACTTCTCTAGACTTAATTTTGTATCCATTTTACTACTCAAAGTTAAATTAATTCTTTTTCGAGCTTACTGGGCACCATAACCTGTTGACTTGTGAATTAATTCAACTCAAAAGTAGAGACACTTCAAACTGAAACGTTTATTGAGAAAAATATTGACAGACGACAAAATTACAAAAATTAAAAATTAACAACTGCTGTACATGTATATAAATGCATACACAGCATTCTACAAAATACATAAACACGAAGTTGCTTACGATCTCCAACAAATACACCCTGTATAATCGATGCCTTTGATTAAATGAAGCCCATGTAATTTATTTTAAAAGATTGGTTATATCATTTTGGAAATAAGAATAGCGATCATTCTGTATGTATGTTTTGTCGAATAGTGTTTCCAATAACCATATAATGGGGTCGTTGAACATTTGTTTTAATTTAAACTTAGACTCTTGATGTAAGTCTCATTTTTTACTTTAAAAGAAATGCAGATTCAACCACGAAAAGTTTATGAAAGTTGGCAATTTAAAAATTTGCGTGACGTCATAGTCGTTCTTTCCGGGACAGTGGTTCTATTAATATTACTTTATGTTTTTAATAAACACATTTAATTCTTTTCTATTGCGTTGTATTTTTTATATTTAAAATTTGGATTCATTTAATTATCAACCACTTCCTTCCAGTATAAATTGGTAAACACCACTAATCACGTATGCAGCGCAAGTGAACACCAATTTTAGAATGAGCACATGCGCGAATGCCCCCAACAATAACTTACAAAATTTGAACTTGCATTTTATTTTGTATTATACGCGATAGTAAACCTGCACAAAAGAGACAGCAAATAAGGTTTAAGGGGTGTTAAACATTCCCGCCTGTAATCCTTCTAAATTCAAGTATAAATAGGATATTTATATTTTAATCCACCAACAACTACATTAAATTTATTAATACGATTCATATAGTGCGTAAGTGACGATTTACATATGTTCCTTACAAATTTGAAAAATGGTCAACGACTCCATTTAACGATAGACACAATTAAGATGTTTGCATGATTTCAAACTAATTACCTTTAATTACTTAATAACAGCTTCATTATTTTATAACGATAAGCAAATTTGTTTAAATCTCTCTTTAATCAATTTTATACAATCGTCTGTCACTTTAACGCCTTAATGATAAACAATTTAATAATACTAAATTCGACTAAATTTTTCATTTAAAAAACAAGATACGAGGTGTGCTCATTGAATTCTTATGGCTGCTGATTAAAGAAGTCTTCCACAGCTATGTACTTCTGCGACACTCAAAATGCCGACCTTTTAACGCTTTTTTCAGCGGTCAAAAATATGGAAATCGCAAGGCGATAGATCCGAGCTATAGGGTGGATGCTCTAAAATCCTCCATTTCTTTCGTTGAAGAGTCTCTTTTACCAAATTAGCAAGGTGAGGCCTAGCATTGTTCGGCAGCAAAATGACCTAAGGCGTAATTTTTCCTGGACGTTTCCGTCTTATTGCTTGATGAACCTTGTTCAAAGTTTCATTGTACAGATTTGCATTGGCATTTACCCCAGGTTCCTTAAACTCTAGCAACAAGAGCCCTTCATGGTCGAAAGAAATGTTAACATCACCTTGCCTGCAGAAGGTTGTGCTTTAAACTTCTTCGGTGGTGTGAACTTGAATGCTTCCACTACATCAACGATAATTTACTGGATGGCTCGTAGTAATGGTTTCGTCACCGGCAACTATAGACAGAAGAAAATCATCACCATTTTGCCTACAGTCTGTGAGGTGTTGCAGAGATAAACCCATTCGCAACATTTGTGTTTATTAGACCAGAGACGAGGAATCCATTGCGAACAAACTTTGCTGTAACCCAGATTACGAACAATAGTATGTACAGATTCTACACTCGCACCAACAATTTCTGAAATTTCTCTAACCGAAATTCGACGATTTTGTCTAATACGGCCCTCCACACATATATTGTTTTCTGTTAATGCAGTACACCGTGCACCTGGTCGCGGTTCATCCATAGTCCCCTCTTTTCCATTCTTAAATTTTCGGCACCATTCGTTTACAGTTGGGTACGCAATACATGCATTTCCATACGCTGCTTACATTCGCGTATGAATATGCATTAGCTGCACACCCTCAGCGCATAAAAATTGTAAGACCGTACGCTGATCAAACTTGGCCGGATTTTCAACAACAATCGCCATTTCAAAATCGTCATAATCAAATTCAAACGCCAGAAACTTATTAATGTGTTGCTTACAAACACTACTAGCCGTAGGTCCCGTACCACTGCGATGTGTGACACGTTAAAAATCACTACTGAAGTTGGAACTACCTCAGATAGGCAAAATTCTTAGTTAGGATGTACACTAAGCCAATGACGGCTGAAGTGCTTAGAGATGCTTGGAAAACCGCGCTCAAGATCTCGCTCTTTCAAATACAATACAATACAAACACTACTAACATTAACAAACGTCATTTGCATTATTGCATTTGTTTTCAAGGCTAAGTTGATCAAAGATGGGTTTCAGTTGAACAAGTCTCGTACATTCGACTCTGCTATACTAACAATTCCCATCCAATACATCTTATAAATATAAATAATTCTAAATTTTCATTAAAACACATAAAGGCATACCATTGGAACACTCTGTCTCATATAAGACAGACAGACATACCACAATTTGAATTAATTTACATGTACTATTTGTTTTGGATCAAGTAAATAATACAGCGTACATGTGTTATATTTTGTTTTTCAAAAATCACAGAAACACAAGATAACGTTTAATATTTTCCTTTTAAACATCACGTAATATATGTATTTAATAATAAATATCAGAAAATTATAAATGGAAGTAAATACTTCACTGAGTGAGAGTGAGATTTATGTGTTATGTTCGACCCCTGTCAACTAACATGTAATTTTGGAGGAAAATGGACCTTTCAATTGTATATTTTTTGTGAGTAATATTTAGATATACTTAGGTGTGAAGAACATTTTAATATGATTTTGATAATCATTAATTGTAATATTATTAATTTAAGGTGAATTATGTTTAAAATGAACATGAATTTTGTTAAAAAAATAATAATTGACAGGCCATGTGAGGTGTCAAAACATTCCTTCTTAAATAAGAAATATGGCTATAATTTGATTTTGATATTTGATATTTTCAAAAAGTTATTCAAATATTTAAGATTTGGTTAATTTCATTCTGCTCTTCCATTGGTTGAAGAAGTCACATGTTTTTTGTAAAATGTACTTATTTTTGTTTGTATTATGATGTTGCCATGGTTACTTGTTAAAAAACAGAAAAAACAACGAAGACTTGCCATAAAAATCTCAATACGAACAGACGCGCGTCTGGCGAGTCAATTAAAATTGTAATTTTGTGTGTTTAATATATCTTGTTTGAATAAAACTATGTTATTAAGTGTTATGTTTCAAATCAGCGTTATTTGTTACTTATCTGTGTGAAAAATGGATAAAATTCGGCAAATTGGCAGAAAGTCAAGAATTTGGGACGGAATATCAAAGTAGCGGAAGTAGATTTCAGTTGTTTTTGCGATATTTTTGTTTGTATCTGCGTTTGACGTTTAAAACAACAACACACTTCCAGGTTAGGAATCATCTACAAGTTGGGCCAAAATAGTTTATACCTGTTAATTATTTGGGAGATATTCGCATCATATTCTGCAACTGCAACTGGAATAGCAATCGAATTTCATTTAAAATAAATTAAAACAAATAAGTAACATCGAATCCACAACAATTTGAAAAGTGAAGCAAGTTTGGAGTTACTAGTTTAAAAGAAAATATAAAGGTGCAACGTATTTATGAGTTTATTGGTATATTTGAACATATGAAGTAATACGTAGTAAATAATATTTGGGTTAATTACCTTATGAAACGATTTTACGAATATGAAGATACTCAGTCCAAAGTTTTTCTGCGAGGAACTTAGGATGGTCTTTCGTTTTGTAGTTCAAGATCAATAGGACTACCATCCTAATTTCATTTGGTGAATTTTAGGAACACCAGAAGAAAATAAGCAAGTGCTTCTATGTGAACGGACGCACGGTGGGTCCGTTTGAAAGTGCTTTGTTAAATTAGACCTTAGTATTTATTTCATGTAACTTTGTCGTTTAATTGTTAACGTGGTTTAACGTTTCATAAAAAAAATTAGATAATTCGATATCATTTAATTCATTTCTTTGTTGCATCCATATTTTATACGTTCATGTTTACTACCTTGTACCCTGCGCCTTGTTGAGTTAACCAGCGCAAGAATTTAAAGGTTTATTCAGCAGTTACCAAAATTTATATTATAAATCCTGAAATAAGAGTTCTTTTAAAGTTTATATGTATTTGAAGTGTGTTGTTTCAACAACTTACGTAATAATATTGTAATATTTTTTACATATGGAAGGGAGATTATCTTTATTACGGGTGCAAGGAAAGCAACATTCCGCCTTTTTTCAAACGTAATATTTTTTTCGCTCAATGTGGGGCTCATATGTAGGTCCCTCAAAAAAACATCATAATAATATATTCAATAGCAACTTGGTCATATAGAAAAATTACATAATTTGACTTACGGCGACTAGATAGTAGCCAAATCTTAACATGACATTTTTCGTATTCACCTTAGTAAACCCTACGCCTAAGCTGTAAACCCTGTATATAATACGATAAGGTCTTACGTATTAAGGAATTATTACCTGCATCCAGAGAAAATCTGCAGGAAGGTTTGGTATTGGTATCCTATCTCTGTCTAAAGGCTCCTCCACATTCTTGCCTTTGCTGTAGTTCTCCATATTTCGAATTTGCTATAAAACAAAAATTTTAATTAGTCTCTTACTCCGGACTATTATTTTTAAAACATTCAATACATGAAACTCCCGCACTCGTGTTGAAAACTTCGTCCTCTCGCTAACCGGCAGACAAAAAACTCATTATCGGAAAGAAAAGGTTCCGTCAAGCAACGGTGGAGAACTTTGGACAAGATAACGGGCGTCTGCGAATAATTTCTAATTAGTATTTTAACTGGAAATAAAATTACCGCCAGAGCAGGGGGTGCGAATCGGGGGGCGCGTATCGGAATTATCGTATCCACCAAGAAACGAGGGTGTCTGAGAGGATTCGCCGGCGCTGCATTCGCAATAAACTCCTGGAATGGGGTATAATTTAATAGACCGTCGAAGCCACGATGATATTGAGGTCGCCCAGTAGCCCACTCGAGACCGCGAAGAATGAATGCTCTGGAATGCGCGCCCCCCATTCCATCATTTCCAGGGGGTGAAATGAAATTCAACGCACTATTAACTGCTCTTGAATTCTATTTTTATATTATTTGCGTAATGGGTTTTCTTCTTTGTTCGGGGAATTGTTTGCGCGGAAAATAAAACAACAGCTTGTCACAACTTTGGAAAAAACTGCAATATTTTGTGGTTGCGTCCAATTCTAAAAATGCGTTTATGTTTAAAAGAAAAAAAAACGTGTATTAAAACTTTACAACTATTAATTCTGGATTAACATTTCGAATATTCTTTGAAATCGTAATTTTGAAGTGTTGTAGGCTCTTTCTGTTTGGCAATTTAATAAATACTTTAACAATAGAAGAAATATTACTTTACAAAAATGAACAAAATCCCAAATAATTACATATAAAGGATATAAACAGAGTTGCGAGTTTTCGCAGTTGTTGAAGTAACAAAAAAAGTTTGGAGTGGTACTAAGCTACAATAGATAGTAGCTAAATCTGAAAATTGGGCAACTACGGTTTCGCTACATAGTTTTCCTTAACTATCGCAAACGTATTTTTGTCTAACAATTGTTACCATAATTTCCCAATTTAACAAAGATGCAGTCTTAGAGTTACCAACACAGGTAGACAAAGCTCCCAGAAGTTATGATCACTCACAGTAAAAGTAGGGGAAACTCCAGAGGTACTTGTATAAAAATTTAATCCTGTACCTTCTGTACAGGCACCTTCAAGTGTTCACTTTAGCCATTGCGTTTAGGGCCCTGCTAAAATGTAATTGCACAAATAAGTCCGGGCGAGTAACAACTTGTTAACTTACTGGTAGTATAGTGTGGGGCAGCGCAAAAATAGGTTTACACAAGTGATTCCACTGTAAAAATAGTTTACAGCTAAGATTATGCTTCAATTAAATTGATGTGAAAAGTAGTAAAGAGTAGCTAAAGTTACTTTCATAGTAGCTAGCACTTAAAAATAGATCGTAGTGTAGCTAGCTTTCCCAATACTAGATATTATAATAACAACATAGAAGTAGTCATTAAGTATGCATTGTAGACTTAACAATATAAAACAAATTAAGTATCTTGGAAAAAGTTTATAATATATTTTGCTTTACATTTTTGCGCATGTGTTACCGCCATCAGGTTATTTATTAGATTATCTGTGTTTGAGAATTTAATTTCATCAAATATTTCCTTTAATAATAATATCTATTTTTTGGGTACAGTATAAAGCATTTATTTTTCTATTTTTTTTCTTGTCAAGGTCGGAAGATATGGCAATTTTACGGTTTCTGTCGCATGATCCGTTTCATTGGAAAAAGCTCATCGCGGTATCTACTAATATTAACAGTATACTGTGGTGGAGCTCTATTCTGCTGATATCAGAGATTATTAAAAATTTACTATCATTTTCACTAGGATAAAAAATGCCTAAAGAAGGATAGAGATGTCCCGAAATAGTCAAGTATCCAGTTCTCACAGAAGCCCCTAAACTTCTATCCCTAACAATTTTCACATGCACATTATATTTCTAAGCACATTGTGTATGAGAATCCTCTACTGTGATTTTTTACCTACACAGTAACGGAGTAATTGTGATGACGTTACATCTCCACTTCTACAAATAGTTGAAATTATTATTTTCGCAAACACTGCTCTAATTAAATCTTTTAACCATACTACTTTTTTTATGAAACAATGATAGAGCCGTAATACGTGCCATATGTAGTATATATTTGTTGATTGCTTGCATGCATATTAGTTTGCACTGTGAATAACATATAATTTTTATCTGTGCTGGTATACTAAGACGACCACATATCCAGTATCATCAAAATTCGCTTGAACTTTACTCACTGTTGATAGTTTAACTGGCTCCAGATTCAATAACCTCAAATATGAAATATCCGACACATTTCTTGCTATGTACGAGTTCCATCTTCACAATCAATCATTAAATTTCAATTATATCACTTTTTTTCACACGCATCTGTGTTTACTACTCAGACAGAAATGCAAACTAACGTTAAATTTCAAAATTAGAATAATAATACATATGGTTGTTTAAGTTTAGGAATGTTAAAAATTAAAATACTACAAGGTACAGTTATAACAATTAATAACATTCAAGGACAGTTTAAATTTTACACAATATTGGACGAGCCATTAAGATTGATATTGATAACGCTTAACAAATATTTGTATTACTTGGCATTGGCAGGCTGTAAATATATAAAAATAAATGCGAAATTTGTTGTATTAATTTTTTGTTATTTTTAAATTTATTTCGTTTATAATACAGATTTGTGTTGGGGCTTTGAACCCGATAGGATAAAATGCTGTATAAAAAGCAGCAATAGAGGTTATCGCTTTAAAAAATCTTTTATTGATATAATTTAAACACAAATGATACTACAAAAAAATAATTTGAAAAAAAGAGAATCATATAAATCAATTTCAATGTTGAGGTGATCCGTACTTTAATCCATAATGAATATATGAGCAGCTCATATAATATATATGAAAATAAACCAAGTTATTGATAAAAGCTTTCTTTCGCACCGGAGAAAGTGACCAAAATAGTGTGTGGCAGTACTCCAACCGGGCTTGCTCCAATCAGTTCCAAGAGCAATTTCCCACCGAAGCAGTTCGTTATGAAATTTTCAGTAAAAACAACCAATGAGCATGTTGTTATTGTAACTGAGTTACTGAACATTTACATTGTAGACATTTCAGCAGATTTGCAAAGAAGTACTGCATATGCGCCCATACCATGTGTCAGTCGTTTTAGAGTTGTTGGCAGCAGATTTTGAAAATTGTCGACAATACTGTACATAGTTTAACAAATACGTGAACAATGATTACAGTTTAGATGTGACCCTTCTCAGCGATGAAACTATCGTAGGTGGTCAATCCTCATACACATAAAGAGACCTCATTATATTTCTTTAAAATTTATGTGGATTGCGATGTCGAGGAAATGAATAATTGGATAAATTTTTTATTGAGAACGTGGCAGCCAATAATTTCTAGAAACTATTTTTACGACCATTTGTCTAACGACTCCACGATGATGAAGTTCAGCTTGCTTGGGTTCTTTCAGCAAGATGATGCAACAGCTAAGCTACCGCGATCGCAGAAAAAGTACAGAAGGTCAGAGGAATTCCTGGAATAAAATCATACCGAGACAGTTGGCAGCGATTTTTAAAAATGTGCAAAGCGCTAAGCTAATGTTTGCTTACACAATGATGAGGGACATTTCGAGTAACTATTATAAGTAACAATCTTGGAACATTTTTCTTGTCCATTTAAACTGTGTAATCAATTATTGTACCAAAAATCTTTCTTTTTTAGTTAGCTAGCATTCTTTCTATGTAACTGTAGTCTTCTTGATTTTATTGTCATATCCATCTTCGGCTTCTTATAGATCATATATCTCTTCATTTGTGCTTCTTATGTATCCATCTTCAGTTTTCTTTTCTTCCACTATTCTTCTAATCATATTTCTTGTTTATTCTTATATAATACCCATGTATGGCAGCCACATATTACTGTTGGTCTCAATATTGTTTTGTAGATTCTTATCTTTGTACTCCGTTCCTTCTTTACCTTTGCTTGTTATTCTTGCTCCCAAGCAAACAAACTCATCAACTCTCAGTTGTGTATCCACTTCTAATTTTGTCGATGTATTTTTAGCTTCTCCTATTCTAATCACACTTTTCTTGACCAATAAATATTATTAGCCAAAAATTAACTGCAAGTCCCCGAAAAAACATGATTCTACAATAACTTTTCCAGCAGTTATGTTTAAAACTAAAATAACAAAATGAACTGTTTCTGACGTCAAGTGGGAAGAGGCGTACTGAGGACTGAGGAGTGTCGATCGTAATCATGTGGTTATAAATGTAAGTGTTTTTAAACATAAATATATTTTGTTTCAGCAAAAAAAGCTCTTGAATGTTTACCGATTGAAACCATATGTATTGTAGAAGTTTGCACGTAGGCGAAGTAAAATAATAGAATGCTATTAATGCTAATGTTATCTCTAACAAAAAGTATTGCATACGCCGCTTTATGCATGTTATGTACCGTAACACTTCTTTATTATGACATAACTAACAGACGTTTAGATAGACTAATTCCATCTCTGCCTCTATTTGCGATTACAGCTTTATACTTTCTGCTTAAACTGTTCAGAAATCGAATTCCATATGCCACTATTCGGTTCCCCATGTGGATACCCCGATTAACAACCCCTGTGGCAGATGATTGATCTGAAAATGTCATCATATTTATTCAATGGTCTATTTTCACAATAACAATTTTCTGAGGGAGGAACGGTTGAACCAAAAAGTCATCGTTTAGCAGTAGATTACCCCTAGAATGTAGAATTTTTGGTTAAAATCTAGTTATTAAGTTTTCAAATATTTGTGGCTGGCAGCCACCCCATTCGACAACCTGTGACTCTTTACTAATATTATTAGAAGATTACCCAGTGAACGAAGAATTTTTTGATAATATTTAGTTGTGGAAGGGCGGCAGCTGAACATGTGATACGCCTTCAGTACGAGTTTGAACTCGCTAGAGTCATTTGGTTGTCAATAGCGATTTTTTTCGTGAAACACTTTTTTCTAGGGCGTTCTGAAAATGAGTGACATCAATTTCGAGCAACGATGTGCTATCAGGTTTTTATTCAGACTCGGGCACAGTGCAACGGAAACTTTTGCAAAACTTCGACAGGCCTACGGAGACAGTGTTTTGTCAAGGGCCTAGGTTTTTAGGTGGTTTAAGGCATTTTCAGAAGGAAGAGAGTCGATTAAAGATGAACCTCGCTGTGGAAAGCATTTTCAAGAACCCATGAAAATGTCGACAGAGTCCGGGATCTTGTGCGTTCAGATCGTTGGATGACAGTCAGAATGATCGGGGAAGAGTTGAATTTGACTCACATCACCGTTCGTGAGATTTTGACCAATAAATTGGGTATGAGAAAAAACTGCGGAAATATGCGCTAAAAACCTTTCACAGGACCAAAAGGACATCATGAGGGAAACGTGTCTTGATTTTTTGGAATCGCTTGGAAATGATCCCCATTGTCTGAAACGTGTCATTACTGGTGACGAGCGTTGGATGTTTGAGTATGACCCGGAAACCAAGCGCTAGATCATGGAATGGCACACTTCAACCTCTCCAAGGCCAAAAAAAAAGCAAAAATGAGCAACTCGAAGATCAAATGCATGCTGATTTGTTTTTTTGATAGCCAGAGAATCGTTCATAAAGAGGTTGTGCCTCAAGGTCAAATGATTAATCAACACTTTTACAGAGAGGTTTTTGAAAGACTTCGAAGAAGGGTCATGCGTGTGAGACCAAACATCAAGAACAACTAGGTGTTGCATCACGACAATGTGCCTTGTCATGCAGCAATTTCAATAAACGCTTTCTACAATTTTAGTATTTGTGTGGGCTCTTCCGTTATTTTCGGCCAAATTGGTTGCTATCTTTCAGCTACCGGTTCACCAGCAAATAGCTAAATGGTGCAACCGTCATTTTTTGGTGCAACAAAAATCTACATACTTTTTACATAGCCAAATAACATAAAGTATAATGTTTTGAGAAGATCTTTCAAACAATATAGATTAAATTATCGTTTATATAAAAAATCACTGTACATTGAAACATCTGCTAGAAATTCATACGATATTTATACAGAACGTACTGAATGTAGAAGGACACAGATTAACTACAGCTTGCTGATGTGAAATGGGACCAATTAAACCAAACATACCTTAGTACAAAAGAGCTTCCTTAAAAAGTTCTTACAGAAGAAAATTGGTACACATCCACTTCAGGGGAATGCGAACATTCTCAACGTATAAGCATGAATGTATGTATATTGTAGAGGGTGCTGTCGGTAGATTTTTTTTCGAATGTCTCTTATTCTAATTTTTATATTATTAACATTTTTGTTCGTATGGGTAAAGTTTATGATACAGAAGATATTTTTTATATTTCACCTAATGCGTTTCTTACATTTTTCAAGTTTCTATCTGTCAGTTTGACAATATTAAATCAGTGTACTGTTGTTTTCCGAGTTATTAACATATTTATGAATTAATTGTGTTAAGTGTTTTTAATTTGTATTTAAAGATTCTATTTATTAACATTTAGAGTACGAAAAAATCAGCTGACAACGTTCTCTACTATATGCAGTAATGATTATGAGAATGTTTGGCTTCCTTGGAAGTAGATGTGTACCAATTTTCAGCTTGATCCGCCATTTTGTTTCTGTATAATATTAAAAATATTTATTCTTCTTCAAGGCGCCATCATTTCATAAGAAAGCACTTCTGTACTAACCTATATTTGGTTTAATCGGTTTCATTTGACCTCAGGATGCGGTAGTTAAGTCGTGTCCTTTCATTTTCAGGACACTTTGTATGTAGGCACAAAATTACATATTTACAATACAAAATAACACTTTAGTGAGAATGTGTTGTTCAAAGCCAAAGAAAAATAAACAAATTAAACGGAAAACGAAATACAAGAAAGTTGAAGTGTAGAAATTATATTCACCAATTTAAAGCATTGCTTGTTCATGGATTGCAATTAGAGGTAAGGTATGTGTACAATCACGCATAGTGAATCTGTAATGGTCGTCATGTGTATTCTATACACTGACTTCGTTTTGTAAACCATATAAATATCTGCTTCTGCATAGATTTCAGTTTCTAAATGTGGTTAATCGAATTGAAATGCAGTTTTTATTGTTTAATGTCTAATTTAAGATCTGCCAAATATTCATTTTTACTTTCCCATACCTTATAGGTATAGGGTAAGTATTGAAATCATGAAAATTTTCGAAATCGAGATTTTAACGGATATATCCGTTTTGGGTCTCTAGGAACCGAAAAAAGTGGTTTTTAAAAAATGTCTGTCTGTGGGTTGGTACGTATGTACGTATGTACGTACGTATGTGACGCTCCTACAGCCGAAAGTATTGCTCCGATTTTGATGCGCTTTGGAATGCGGGGGTGTATCGAAAATTCATCGAAAAAATAAGCTTTTCAAAAAAATCCGAAACCGGAAGCGGAAGTTACGCATGTTGTTTTGGTATCACTTTTTTCGTGATTACAATTTTGAAACTTTTATCGCGGATAACGATAGAGGGTCATAAGACAAATCTGTTAGTTTTTTTGCCGAACTCGCTAGCTTTAAACTGAAGGGCGCTATGATTTTTTGAAAATTTTGAGTTTAACGCCCAATTACTCGAAAACGGATGAATCGATTCAAATGATTTTTATTTTGTGAATAGTATATGAAGGGTAAAATGAGGTGATATGAAAAGTTTTTTGAAAAATTATAAGGGGCCTAAATTACGAATTTTCAAAATATTGGAAATTTTCAAAAAATTATTTCTCAAAAACTGCTCCAAGGAATTTTTTTAAATTTCATATGTCGATAGACCTCGCAAGGGGCTATCGATATGTTTTCTGAAGAACTCCGTAATTTTCCTGTGGCGCCCTCTACGAAGCTTGGAAGTTTGAAACTTCAAACTCCTTTAATTAATAAACGAAAAAAGATAGGAAGCTGGGGTTTTCACTGAATCGCTCAGTACGTAATGGAGCATATGAATATGCAAATAAATATTACACTCGTGGATATATGTAAACGCACCGGCCCCCTCCCCCCTCTTTTTTAGAAAAATATTTTTTTTATTCTAACGGTTGTTATTTGTTTGCGTCAAAGAATCTTTTTCCGCGAAAATAAAAAAATGGATTTTTTTATGCCCTACAAAATATAATTTCCAGGGACTTAGAAAATTTTACCTCGGTAGCAACAGCGATCGGTACTAGTTAGACCGCGCGACGTATATAGTAGAGAATGAAGTATGCCTGGTTGCATATTAAAAGGAAATTAAGGGGCACCGCAGATATTTGGCGGGAATTCTTACAAACCTTGTTACGAGGCAAGGTTTTAGGATAGCACTTGAACAACCGTTTTGAGGAAAATAACTCTACTGTTGAATAAAGATGATATGAACAGTTTCCAGTATGGGAAAGTCCAGGGAGGCAGTCGCGTCCACTTATTCTTAGATACCTTCAGTTATTGCTTAGGAATTTAAAATGGACCAATAAAAACGCCGAATATCGTAGGTGATGGGCAATCAAACTGAATTGTAATGTTTATTCTCATCATCAACAGCCTTTCCGTCCCACTGCTGGGCATCGGCCTCTTCTCTGCCACATGTTTCTCCTCAGCGCTAAGGTAGAAACAACGGGGGACCTACAGTTTAACGTCGAATCCGAACGACAGAAATTCCAGAGAAGGTTTTTAGCATTAAGATCCCACGGTTGCAAGCCGAATTGGGAAATTGTGTGTGGTGGGTTGCAGACTAGATTTTTATAAATCTGCATAGTTCTGCTTGGGTTTCGAACCCAAGCCAGAATCGACGTTTCATTCAGAAAGCGAGCGCTCTACCAACTGAGCTACCACCACCATGTTTATTCTAGTAGTCACGAATTGCAGCAATTGATTGTTTCAGTGTCTACCTAAAATAAACTACTAATATAATGAATCAGTATAAAATATAGACCTATATAAGTCGTAGGACACTTAAAACACTCGTTGTTTCAAGTATTACATACTTTCTGTGCTAATAATACAAGGGTTTGACGCCAAGTTAAAAATTTTACCATATCTACGTTCTAGGACTATATCATGGGGTTTATTTGAAAAACTCCCTTAAGAGTTCCACAGCCCTACAACGATCGAAGGGTCTACATTTTTTAGAATGATTCAATTTGAAGTAGTCTACTACGCGTCATATAGGAAAGACATATCCACTATAAATTAACAATGTTAATAATAATGGCCATTCATTGAAGCTTTCTACATAAGATACCAAGTATCATTTTAAAGATGAAAGGTAAATCACATTTTTGTAAAACAAAATGTTTATTTAATTAGTAGCAGAAAATGCAACCCCTTAACAAGGAAATTCTTCAGTTTACATTTTTATGTGGTTAGCTCAGGACTTTATTTAATAGTCTACTACCCATGGGTCAGTTTAAAATACCCCTAGGTACGCTAGTGTACCATATATTCGCTTGTTCTAACATGATTTTCTTTTACAAAAATGCGTCTATGTTCTTCTCTTTCTTAGCGTGCCATTATCTACCGAAGGTTGGCAATCATCCTAGCTATCCGTATGATCCTTATTGTTGCTCTCAATAGTGTATTTCTGTTGCAGTTATACGTATCTTTAAGAATGCAAAGCGATCGTATTCGTCTGAATTCAACGC
The DNA here is from genome assembly GCA_014611495.1 of Limonius californicus. Taxonomy (NCBI): domain Eukaryota; kingdom Metazoa; phylum Arthropoda; class Insecta; order Coleoptera; family Elateridae; genus Limonius; species Limonius californicus. The sequence goes on along the minus strand of JABXWE010105196.1, from coordinate 429 downwards.
TTTACTTTCTCACTATGTTTCGCTGCACGAGCAGTTGGTGTATGTTTCCTCTTATAACGTGGCCGAGATATTCCAATTTTCTCTTTTCATTAATTCAAATTTTTTTGACATTCTTTTTAGTATCCCTGCATATGTTACCCTTTTTGTACATGTTACGTTGAGGGTACACCTATACAACTACCCACATAACCAAAGTTAATCATGATTGTCCACAACGTGATCGTTTCTTAACCTGGAAAGAAGACCTACCCGGGGTAACTTAAAGGCGTAAACTACAGTATCCGTTATGTTCAACTTCTTCTTCTTCTTCTTAAGTTAGGATCAAATCCTGTTTGTACCAGTGCCTCTGTTTATCCTTGGTTCTCCTGCGATGCCGACGTCCAGTTGTCCTTCCATCGTTTAGGCGGTCGTCCTCGTGGTCTTTTTGTG
>JABXWE010105193.1:0-27546 GCA_014611495.1 Limonius californicus | reverse complement strand
TAAAGTTCACCAAATTTCGTGAACAAAGAATGTCCAGAAAAATCAGTCACTGCAAAATTCACTCTTTTTACAATGTTAAACATTTAATGTCACCATTCACAACCAACTATGGTGAAATATTCTTGTTTAAAATAAATAATAAACAAATATCCTAATTTAACAATGTTTTTAACTCCTTTTTCTCTTACAATTGGTAATTACTTAATTAGTATTATTAGTTATTATGACACACTTTATTATTACAAAATTATAGTAAAATGAACGTATAATTTTTCCTTTATTCAAGATGATCTTGAAGGCATAAAACATATTCGTATTAAACGCACATCTATCGTTTTTTCAGTCTGTGGAAAGTATTTTTCTCCTTACAATGTCAAATAATCATTCCAAGCTTTACTTTACCACGCTGTGGGTAACCGAAAATTTAAAATATCTGCTTAAAAATTTATACGAAATATTTTTATTCGACTTCTACGAGGGCAACCCTTTAAGATTTTACTATAATTAGGAAAGATAAAGTTTTTTTGGAACAAACTGTTTTATTGTTTTTCAAAATATTCGGCTTTAAGATTAATAACTTCTGTATACCTTCAAACCAATTTTCGAAAGATTTTTTCCACTCTGAAATTGGTATCTCAAAACTATGGTTTTTGAAGGCTTCAACAGCTTCTTGATGTCATGAAAATCTCGGTACCTCTTCTAGCTTATCTTCAACTGCATTTCTTAACCTTTTTTCTAATATTTTCTTGTATATTTTTAGCGCTACTGGAGATAGGCATATTGCCCTGTAATTCTCACAGTTTGTTGTTTCCACCTTCTTATATATGTGCACTATTATATTTCTTTCCCAATCAGCCGGTATTTGTTCTATTTCCCATGCTTGTTGGAAGATATTTTTCAGCCATTTGACTATTCTTTCTACTCCTTTCTTGAGTAGTTTTGGGGAGATATTGTCTTCTCCTGAGGCTTTTCCATGTCGTATATTTCTTGAGGCTATCTGAATCTCTTCCTCTGTTATGCTGTTTTCTTCTTCCTCATTTGCGTTTTCTGTTTCTTCTTCTACTGGGATTTCTTCTTCTTGTTCTTCATTTGCTCTTTCGGTTTTTAATTTGTTTTGGTAGTGGTCTCGCCAAGCTTTTAGGACTTCATTTGCTGCTGTTTTCAATTCCCCTCTTTGGTTCATGATGATTCTTATAGGTTTTGCTCGGTTCCCTTTTAGTCTTTTGACATTCCAGAATTGCTTTTGGTTCTATAGGTAGTTTTTTTCTATCTTTCTTTCAAACACCTCCCAAGATGCCTGTTTTGCTTGTTTTACTGTCTCCTTAGCTTCATTACGTTTCTGTATGTAGTTTGCTCTTTCTACTTCAATATCTGCTCCACGCTTCTTTCTGCAGCTTGATCTTCCTCCTCACTTCCTCGTTCAACCGTCTTGTTCTTTTCTTATGTGCACCATAGTTTATTACATTTTTTTCACATATCTCTTCTGCGGTTCGAATTGTGGTTTCTTTAAAGGTATTCCATCTTTCATTTAGGTTTCAAGGCGTTCCTAATTGTTAAAATTACACTAGAAGGTTAAATTGTCACTAAAGTTAAGCAACGCAATCGATGACCTATTTAGTGGTACGAAGGGCACGTCAAAGCTGTCGGTCCGACTACCACTACGGTGGTTGTCGTTACGTCAACTCAAATAATGCGCCCTGAAAAATCTACACCTGGCTCCAACACAGCCATACGAATTATACAGTGCTTCCCGAAAGTACCGGATAAATTCTATAAAATCGTTGAGAACAATATTTCATAAAAATGTTGGGACACGTCAATTTTTATTTTTGAATTATCTAATTTTCAACCCCCCACTCATGGCTAAAGCCGTATCAACGCCTGCTCGAATATTGGCACTTTCATTTGAATACTTTTGGTAAATATTTCCGTTATTTATCAACCGATTTTGAAAAACGTTTTTTTATTATATTCAACATAAAGAGAGCTATCAGATGAGGTACTTTGCTATTTGAATTTTTAAAGTTGAAGTTGCTAGCGCTTAGGGGTTGAGGGATGGGGGGGTTAAAAATTACATCCCTAAATGATAATTTAGAAATAAACATCAACTTGTCCGAGTATTTTTATGAAATATTTTTCTCAACGATTTTATAGAATTTATAGAAGCACTGTATATTATATTACACCCAAAGTCATAAAATATAGCTGACACTCTACAAAGTCACATTTACATTCCCAAAAGTGTCTGACTGTTATGGCTGTTTAAAATATAACACATAAAGAGGATTAGAGTATAAAGCTTGAATAGAACAAACTATTTTAGCAACAGCTAATAAAATTCTTTTTACTTGGACAGATCTTTCCTAACATTTTTAACAACAACCCTATAATAAAGATAATATGAAAATGACGTCGTGTCGTAATAATTTTCAACACGATTTAGTTTTTACCAGAAGTTTAATATGTTCTAAGCAAATTACATAAGAGAAAGAAATTTTAGCGGTCCCAATGATGGTTTTACCACCTTATCTATTATAGTTTTGGCGATGAACAAGTAAAATTCTGCAAAATAGCGAATGTGATTTTTATATTTTTAAATATAATTTGTATGTAGGTAATTAGGACGGAAATTACTGCTTGTACACGTCTAAAATAGCGGCGGCCGTGGGCTAGACGTTAGCGCGTTAGACTTCTACGCTGAAGATCCGGGGTTCAATTTTTAACGGCCTCGCAAGGTAATAGCAAACCAGCGAGGTATTCTGTCTAGTAAATCTTCTCTGGAGTAAAAGTGTTTACACTTCCTGTGCTTCGGATCCCACGTTAAGATGTAGGTCCTCTATGTCTGTGGCACTGTAAACGCGCAGCTTTTCTCATAGAAGATCGCTACGTCTCGTAAGAGATAAAGCACTCTAAGAAGAAAGTCTAAAATTTCTTTATAATAACTGTCGTTACTACTTACTTCGGGTAAGCATTTGGATAGGTAACGTTTACCTTCAATTACAACAATACAACGCTCTTCATATCCGGCATTCCATTGTACCTAAGTCTGTCAAAGTGGTTTGGACCGTACTTTGTACTTTAATGTCCGTGTGAAAGTAATGTCATTTCTGACATGCCTCAAAAGCTTATTAAATCTTTTTCCTAGCTTTGATATGATAAATTACACAAATAATATGGTTATAATTAGTTAGAAATTTGATTAATGTAAGATAATTGTCAGGTACAGGAATAGTGAATTATAATGAACGGCGTGAGATTACCCGTTAATCAGTGATAACTGATAATCTGTATATACACAACCTTTTTATTAGTCACCCAACATAGTTTGTCCTAATATGGTCACGCTTCTATGAGAATTTACACTAAACAAATTTCATACAAAATTGAAAATTTTACTGTTAAATAATGAAAACTAATTCCAGTAACCTCATGTTTATAAAACGCAATCACTTTTAGAAATAAATAGGATTACATTTCGAAAATAACTTATATAAAACTTTAAGAAACTTGTAATAGTCCGGACCTGGTGCCGGATAAACTCAGAGCCAGGGCTCACTGGGAATAAAATTATTTATCGGATCAACAATTTTATTCCTATTTATTTACAATTCTAACTTAAAATAAAATACTGGATGTAAATATGTGTACAAAAATAAAGGAAACTAAAATACTAGATTCTGAACAAATTACAACAATAATAAATCAAAACGGTGTTCTAAAACGAAAATCAATGTTAGCTAAATGATGGTTCGCCCCTAATAAGACTATCATTTTCCCACCGGTGGCGAATGGGGAGGCGTTGTATCTCCCGACTTAAACCCTATGAGTTTATTTATATAAATATGAAATATTTAAGTAGTCTATACGTTCACATATATATCTTGAGTATTATTACATAAATAGATTTTTAAATGTCTTGTAAACAACAAGAGAAGCTTTTGTAGAATATACTGATGCGCATATATAGAGTGGCCCACTGAAAACGCAACAGATGTTTCTTGTGAACTAAACCTCAATTCTTCGAAAAACACTTAAACACATCAAAATAATTTTCCAAGGGGACATGTAATACGTCTATTTCCTTTCACCTATCTTTCAACCAAAAACTGGGGTGATTTTTACCCTAACAATTTAAATGGATAGGATATAACTCAGTCCGTTGGGTGTTCAACCTTTGCAATAACTTTAGTATTTTCTAATACATCCAACGTAAACCTTTATTTGGGTTGACGGGAAAAAGGTACCTTACGTGGAAGATAGATACATGCGGTTACAGTATTATCAATTTCGATGTAATGTTCACTTTCAGTTCACCCAATCCTGGAAATATTTAAAGATACTTTTTTAACATTTTTGCTTTGGGCCAACCTGTTTAACGTTCTCTGCCTTTTATATTAAATTTAGTTTGGGGCAACCTACAAACCCATTAGTGGCTGTGATTCCACATTTGACACTATGAAATCTAACATTTCACATTTGCTACCTATTTCACAGTTTAACTTAACTTTACCTAAGGCGTGTATAACACGGCACAGTATTTTGTACAAAATTTTGTTCAAAGTGTTTTTACAAAATTCTGTGCCGTGTCATACAGCAAAATGTTGTTCAAAATTTTGTGCAAAATTCTGTAGCTCATGCTCTAAAGTCCGCAGAATTTTGTTCAGAAACAACGTTAAATCGATGCGCAAATAAGCACTTTCTAGTGTTTCCACGTGTACCACCTAAAATCTGTTAACGCTAGTCATTCTACACAAACTTAATATAACTTACAAACAAAAAATCATTACGAAAACGCAAAAATAATACAAGCCACGAAAAGATAAACAACATTCGAAGATATGGAAACAAAAGTAAACAATTATTATTAAACCTTGATTGATTTCTACCTTATCGTCAGTTACATGATTATTTTGACAGTTTTCTCACAGATGTCAAAGTAATTTGCACCTATTCGCATGCTCAAAGACAGAATTTTGTACAACGTTTCGTACAAAATTATGTTAAAAATTTTGTATAACGTGTTTTTCCAAAATTTCGTGCCGTGTCATACAGTAAGCTCGTGCTCTAAAGCCTACAGAATGTTGGTCAGAAACAACGTCAAATCGATGCGTAAACGAGTACTTTCTAGTGATCATCAATGATCACAGAGAGTAAAGGCGTAAATGTTTTACCACGTGTACCATCTAAAATCTCTCCACGCCAGCCATTCTACACAAACTTATTATAACTTATAAACTGAAAACAAACCGACCGAAAACGTAAAAATAATACAAGCCACGAAAATATCAATAACATTCGAGGTTATGTAATAAAAGTAAACAATTATTATTAAACCTTGATAGATTTCTACCTTATCTACACTAACACGACAGTTTTCTCACAGATGTCAACGCAATTTGCACCTACTTGCACATGCTCATATACAGAATTTTGTACAAAATTATGTTCAACAATTTGTACAAAATTTTGAACAAAACTTTGAACAAAAATTAGTACAGAATTTTGAACAAAACTTTGAACCAAATTTTGTACAAAATTCTGTGCCGTGTCATACAGGCCTAACACATTTACCTTAAAATTTCCATAAGCAATCAATATTTTTTTGGGCTTTAGAACTCGGCTCCTCTTTACTAATTTATTAGACATTTCTTGGAATTATTCAAAAACTTTAGAAATTGTTACTATTACATCATGTATGTCACTTGTTACATATTTATTTCTACATTTGATTTCCGTTACATCAGTATTATGTTATTCTTTCTTTTACTTTAGGTCTTCTTCTATTACTATTATCTCTAGTATTATCATTTACGATTGTTTCTATGAATTCTATTGTTGAATTTCTTTTTACATGTGATCTCAAATAGATTCTTTCTTTGACAATAATTACATACTTCACCAAACGCTGGGCTATTTATGGTCTGATTTTTTGTATTAGATAAGCGAATTATTCCTATAGCAATTTTGACTGCCTTTCCCTCATTTCTGCTGCTAAACATGCCTCGACTGCACCATCCACTATGACGTTATGGTCCCTTAACAGCTCATTTTCTAATCCTTTGTCTGGTATTCCACAAACAATTCTATCCCTAATTAAACTGATGGTTTGGTTTTGAAATCGGTAAGGAAAGATTCGTATGGTTCTTCCAGTTTCTGATACACCGCGAAAAAGTTGATTCTTTCTATTGTAAGATTAAGGGTAAACATGGTAAACAGTGCTGTTCAAACTTCCCCATTACGTTATTATACTTGCTTCCTTCCTCTGTAAAAGTAAACACCAAATTGTTAAATATTGCTGTCCAGCTTCTCAAGTTAGACTGATAAGGGTTGCCATTGCCTGGGGATCTGCTGCAGGATCTAACCCGGATACTATTAACTAAGTCTGAAAATTGAGTTTCCATTTTTTTCATTCTGCTTTAGTATTTCCTATTATCTTCAAACTTGACGGTTTATTAAACACACCTTCAGGCATTTTAATAAGAGATCCTTCCTTAATAATTTTACATTATGTTTCTTCTTAACTGGCCTTCCATTTTCGTGACTATCATGTCGTATTTATTCTCACAATACAAAAAAGTCTAGCATTTTCGACGATTGCAAACGCAACGCAACAGTCGCATGCTCATTTCTGCCACTGAAAATCACATGGTCAGCCGTTAGCGCCTGTTCTCACTCTTTTGTCGGTCTATTAATTAAACCAAGGTACCGAAGAATTTGACGCAAACTGAATACCAAAATAAAAAGATTCGCCTCATTTAAACGTAAATCCACTATTGAATTTTATCCCGTTTACACCGGCCATTTGAAAATTTAGTTGCGCCACCTACATTCACGTTTCCCAAATCCTTTACAGATGAATTTACGAAAAGTGTGCTTGGAGGGTACATATTTTCATAAAAACAATCTATTACGGGCCAATCGAGCTTTTTCGACGACCCGTAACCAGATTGATGGAAAACGGCCTACAGCTTAGCTCAGAGGAGTAGGGGGAGTTCGTGAAAATCGCCTACGGGAGAAAATCCCCAGTTGTGTACAGGGCGAGTCAAAATAAGTGCACGCCACCTTCCAAATCCAGCTGTTTGTAGGTCCTCGTGGAAGGCCGAGAAGCCAACAGCTTACGGGAATGGAACTTACCGTTATTGTGCCTCCTCCTATATATTTATAGCTTGCAAAATTCTTACATAAACCAGTACAAAAGACACAATAAGAGGCAGTAAACTTTTAACACACATATAATTAAACGGTTAAAATATTACAGTACAATAAAATGACAAGTGATAACGCTATAAGTTTGAATTACATAATTTAAATTTTTGAACGTTCAGGAAAAAAACTCGCCGCCACTGGTGCAACGGGATTTACGTTTTGCATACAGCTACGTACCACCAATGACTCCGAAGTTCACAAAAATAACAGAATATAATCTGGTAGTTTGATAATAAACCATTACCACCACATATGGCGACTGAAGGTCGTTTTTTTTGGCGGATTTACATGAAGTTAAATTTGAAGTCTGCAAGTTAACGCGATCAAAAAAAAAGGTTTCTTTATCACAACACAAAACTGGATGTTTTTACCTTGAATTCCGGTGGATGGCTTAAAACGAGGCAGGCACAATGTAGCGGCGATTTCCGGTTCCAGGGCCAAAAAAGAGAAGGAAGACAACGTTCTTCGGGGCAGCGTTGGGACGAGATGTAGCTGTTACGCCCTTGTAGAATGCCAAGTTGCTTTCAACGAGGTCAGTTAACGTGGAGACAGAAGCGAGGCTTTTTGTCGACGGGAAAAAACACAATTTCCAGCAAAACACATCGACAGGAGCAATTATTATCTTTAATTGTCCAAAACGAAGGCGAACATTCTGCTATTCTATGTATATCCGACTTAAGTCGATTTACTTTTGCTCTACAGCAAACAGCGAAACGGTAAAATTAACAGAAGCGCCACGAGGGAAAAGAAAACGATATTCGAAATTACGTCCGTCTCTCTTAAAGGTCTAGCTTCGACTGACATCCCCCCCCCCGCTGCAGAACAGTCTCCAGCCTAATTTTTATTCTAGAAGGAATACCACGTGCAGGTTTAGGGAAAACCCTCGGGAAGCAATATTGAAATACTAATGCAGCAAAAAAATGAATTCTTTGAAGTGTTTTCTAGCAATTCCGTATGCACGGTGAAAAACATCCCACAAAGAAAAACCTTGAACAAATCTGGGACTCCCTTGGTCATAAATTATTTCAGGGCGGAAAACACCAACAAAACTGTGGTCAATACAAAAAGGCCATTAAAATTGCGTTTTTAAGTTCTATGGAGCGGCCATTAGATGGTGATCAATTCAAATAAAGTGGCACAGCTTGAAATGAACATAACACATCTTCACTCTTTATTTCAGGGTCAATCTATCGCAACAAACGGTAAATACAGAATAATTCCTAACATTAACGCCGTAAGAGCTCATTAGATCCGAGTTTTCGGTGGACCCCAGCTCGTCTTAAGCAGGTTGAAGTGTATAAAACAACTACGAGTATTGCAGGATTTCAGAACTATCGAAATAAATTAAACCCAAAATCGTAGTTTCTTTAAAGTTTGAGTTAACAGACAAACCAGCATGAGTTACAGAAATAATTATAGTAATTCTGGAAATTTTACTTTGACGCGTGTTATAAGTTTTCTTTAAAAGTTACTTTTTTTCTCAAAAAAGAGTAGGCGCCAGTGGCGTCCAGTTTAGAGCATTAGGCTCCGATGCGGAAGGTCGAGAGTTCAAACCCCCGGCTCGATACCTGGCGGGCGGTCAACCCAGTCGTTTTAAATAATTGTACCTGCTTTCGAATGAACAAGGGGTAATAATGTGGTTGTCTAATGCGTGATGCTCAGCATATCACCACATGTCATTAATTTGGCACACGACAACCGGGTAAGGATACGGGGAGGCCTGACGTTCCGCCTTGCAGACCAAACCCCTTCATGGGGTGTAGAGCCTCACCATTGTTATTATTATTAATATAAAAATAAATAGGCTATCAAAAGAAAATCATCAAATTTAATCCTTACACATTCCGGCTCGCTTCCTCGTCAACTCCAATATGAGTTTTTTCAGTAGATCTTATACCCTTACATATTCTTCATTATATTATCTTTAGTTGTAATTTAAATTTCTTCTCTCAGGGCAGTAAATAATCAACTAGCTAATATTTTGTATAACTTTTACAAAATCTTTCTTCTTGTTCAAGCCATTGTCATACAAGTCGTCCCTTTCATCTGTCCGTATTCTTCTGTCCCTGATTGTTCTTTCCCACTGTTTATAGATTGTTTTTGTGTATTAATACATCTTTATTAATTACAAAATATGGAACGGTTATAGTGCAGTTTTACTAATAAGCTGAAAAATCTTTAATTCTAACACGATTGCTTCAGATGCCTCGAAAGCGACGGCAGACGGACCCATCAGCAGACTCGGACGAGGATTCGGAAGATTCAAAGCATCCCCAGAGAAACGCCGCGAATGCGAGGGAAAGAGCTCGGATGCGAGTGTTAAGTAAAGCATTTTGCAAACTGAAAACTACCTTGCCGTGGGTACCAGCGGACACAAAGTTATCTAAATTGGACACTTTGAGGTTAGCTACCAGCTATATAGCCCATCTGAGAGCCATTCTCATGGACCAGCCGCTCCCCTCGGATCAGCTTCATAAACATCCCTTGACACTGGTAAGTTTTAATTTTAAAAACAGCTTCCTTTTTTAAATTTCTGTAAATTATAATTACGGTAATAAAATCTGAACAGATCTTGTAGATCGGCGAACATAACCGAAATACTTCTAGACTTACTTAAGTTTCTAAAATATTTCTATCAACATTCTAGCGTTTAGTCGCACAGTTTTTGATTTTGGACAAAGAAGCTGAAGCGCGAAAAAGATATACAGTTAATGTTGAGGTGAATAGGAGTTATTCGTTAAGATGGGAATATAGTTTGAGATATAGATGACTTCAGATTTCAATTTGTGTTATTTATACAATCACTAGTGTGCCAGTTTTTTTATTTTACTTTCTCATTTCCATATTACAAATCGATAAGATGCTTAAAAGAACTAAAAAAGATTCAGACAGACATTTCAGCAATATGTAAAAAACACGAATCAAACTTTTCGGAAAGTTCAATCATTTTTGAAGGAAAATTTTTGGAAAATTTTAAACACTGTATATACTGTGAAAATGTGACACGAATTATTAAATACCTTAAAGTCAAGAGTAAAAAGCAAGCCTATTCCGCGTTTCCATAAAAACGCGATGCCGATAAAAATCTAAAGGAAAAAGAAACATTAAGTTCCTGTAAAAGTGCAAGTTCAAAATTACAATTTTATTTCTCCCAAAAAAGAATACTATCAATATATCTATTCCTTTCAGGTTTCAAAATAGTTAGCTTTTGACCTCAGGATTAGAATTTAGTTTCATTTCATTGTATCGCTCTATATGATTTTGGAAATATGTAAATAACACTTTTATAAATGTTTGTTTAAATTTTTCATAATAAAACTGCCATACCGAAAGGTCATGGTCACATATGCAACATTGATACCTTTAATAAAATAGATCCTTATTCACATACATGTTTCTAAAATACATATAGGGCAGCACAAGAAAATAACACTACATCCAAGCATCTTGAAGTCAGAAAATGCTGGGTAAATTTCATCCGCCTTTCTTAAGCACTTCTTCCACTTCCTCCGGTGTTATTTCACTTTCTGTTTATTCTGTGGCATTTGGTTTTTGTCCCCCTTCCTCATTCTTTTCCACATCTTCGACTGACAATAATTAGCTCAATTTTTCAATCATTTTCTCCTCCTTCAATATAATTTGGCTGCATTCGTTTTTAATTGTTTGAAGAAACTTTGTTCCTTCCTGTAACTTCTGTAAGCTATAAAACATTTTTTGGTTAGTTCTAAAATTTTCCTGAATTTTCCCCCAAAATCTTTCCATGTTTTTCTTCTCGCTAGTTTAATCATGCCTTTCACCATTTTATACTCTTCATAATGTTCTTGGTTTCGTGGATCTTTACGGTTTCTGCATTCTACCCAGCCGTCTGCTTCCTATTTGGTTTTTACTTTGTAACTCCACACGTCCAGATCGTAGCATTTTTGACAACTTGTTCGAAAAACTTCCATGTTGACACTAAATTTTGATTTAGATATTGTTGAAGCTCTACCCTTCTTCTGACTTTCACATCTCTTGCTCTTTATTTTATTTCATTTTTAATTATACTAAAATCTGTAGCTGTCCTTTTCCCCTTACTTGTTTCAAATAAAATTGGGCATCAGTAACGAAATTTCAAAAATGTATAGCAATTCTAATGAATTTACCTTGTTTGAAAAATTTTTAACGGGAGCGTCATTTCAACGGTAATGTAGAATATTTAGATATTTTCCGAAATTTAAATTTTTTTTGGTTACTACTGTAGCCGTTTGATGCACTTCAGAAGATTCCTGCACATATTTTATTTATTTTGGAACTCCTCCACCATCTGTTACCGCAAAATAATTTAACGAAAAAGAACTGCATTGAACTAACTTTTTGCAACGTACCGAGTTTCGCCACAAAAATGTCCTAAATTAAGTAAAGAAAATATTCAACCGTCAAACAATAAAGCTCAGCGCCAATTTGTAGGTAGCGAGCAAAAACAAGACGTTTTTATTCCCGCCGAAACAGCTGGAAACATTTGTCGGCGTCGGTGTTTAATTATTCCATTGACATGACAGTAAGATGTTTGTTTAAGCAAAGTGCCACTTGGGCGCCCGCTTTTAACATAAGCAAATTCTAAAATTATCCGGAAACAGATCATTCGACTCCGTAATACTTTTATAAATACGTAAATAATCAAACTGTTAAACTGGCTATTGTTTTGAGTGCCTTTACATTCCCCTACTAACATTTCACGAATGTAAGGGTTTAGTGTAAAGGTTTGTGATGAGGATTTCATCCATTTTAGACCTGTAGGAATCCAAAACAATGGTTTCCATAAAATAATTGTTTTTAAATTTAGGACGACTTGATTTGCTCATTTACTTATTAGATATAGAGAAAATATGTTTTAGTAAAAGTAATTCGGGGGCAGGCCAGTGCTATTTCGGGGGCAAACAAAACAAGATGACTGACTTCCCGTTGAAGCGGAAGAGATATGTTATTTTTTTAACTGAACTACCTATAGTTTATCTACTTCAATTGTATGTAATAGTAACTTTAAAAACCTATAATAGAATACAAATATTTCCCCTATTAATAATTTTGCGCCGACTGAATTTTAAAAAGAAAATAAAATACAAAACGTTAGAAAAATCTTGTCAAATACGTTAAGGTTAAGACATTACATGATATTATTCCTATTGTCTAATTTAATACCAGGCCCGGACTGGCCAGGTCGGCTGGTCGGCGATCGCCGAGGGCCCCCGGCTCAGGGGGCCCCCAAAGGGACCCCATAAAAAAATAAACTTAAAAGTTAAAAATTAGGCTCTGTCTTTACTAGGGTTGATTTTAAATTTGTAATTATGTCGCAATCGCGTGTACAATTAATGTTAAACAGTTGTATAATAGTATATTCTTCAACGAGTGTAGAATGACAGCTATTATTCACGAGGATGAAAATTCTATCACGAGCCGAAGGCGAGTGACAGAATCATCCGAGTGAATAATAGCTATTCTACACGAGTAGGAGACTATACTTTCTCTACGACTATTTCATAGGAAGTTACAATTTTTGGTCTGAATCAGTATTATAAAAATTTTGCTTTAGATGAACGTATATCGGTTCACTAGCCACAACGATTTTATGCCGTGGCCGTGTGTACTGTTTCTGCGATTTCCTCGGCAGTAAATTACACGTCGTTTTCGCGGTTTCCGTTATTTCTGCTGGCAAACACATCTCAGCGTTTTCGCTGTCTGAATTATTCATACCTAGTTCTTACTGTTTTTACGAATACGAAAATTTAAAACTGTTTTTGACAGTTACTTCAAAAACAAGTGGGAGATCCAAGCGCTAACATGCCACGCCCATTGGATTCTGATTCATTATCCCACCGTTTTTTACAGAATCCAACGGCAATAGAGAATATCTATCATTCTTCAACTAAAAAGGTATATGTAACGAATACATTATATTATAGTCGTACAGAAATACTATATGCCCTCGGTCCCGGTTGTTATACAAACATCTTTAACAATCGTAAACTATGTAGTGGAGGAATTTCTCTTCTCTGTTCCACGGATTATGTTAGTTTCCTGATCTGTATACGTGCAAAGAGGGCTTACAGAACCTGCTAATTATAGGTAATTAACGGGCCATTTGCCAATACACAGAAGAAGAAGATAATAAAGATGATACAATTAATTGGACAGTTACATTAATTTGAAAATTAATATTTACCTATTTTCTTCTTCCGAATAAAATTTAAGAATCAGCTGAACTCAAAACAATGACCAAAGCCCTAGTTTCGCCCCTCTTCAGAGGTTATAATTCTTCTTTCTCATCGTATTGCTTGGAAGTTGGTACAGACACTGCTTAAACAAGTTAGTAAAAAAAGTAATGACAAACACTTCAATGTCTTGTACTCGAAAGCTAAAAATTACGAAATTACAGTTAATAGCAGATTATAAGACAATGAGATTGATGTGGAAATAGCGTTGGACTTCAAGAAAACAAGAATTTCAAAGGAAAAAGTAATGCCTGGTGAAAATTCAAAAGACGAAGCTCCTGGAATTTCAACTGCTCAAAAGTATAAGTTAGTCTTTTTCGATATGTTACATTGTGCCAGGACGAGTATTGAAGCAAGATTTTCCCCAAACGAAGAAATTTTACAAGATTGTTCTTGGTTAGATCCAAAGAAATTTAGTGACATTGTAGAGCTTGATAGTTTTCCTACGGGAGTCCTTTCCTGTGTTTCCTGCAGTTCGCAGATCAGTACAACAGTTTTATAACAGTTGAAAAAGCTGAGGATGAAAAAAAAAGACAGGCTGAACAAAGTTGAAGGAATCTGTGAATATGACGATTTAGGATCTGAATCTGAAGAAAAAGAAGAAAATCTTTATGTTTACTGCACTGTCAAGAAACAATGTTTTCTTTTTGAACTCTCACGATCTGTACTGTTTACCAACCTGTATATACCTTACAAATTTGTACTAACTATACCTTGTACTCAAGTCACCTGTGAAAGGGTATTTTCTAAACTTAAAATAGTTAATTATCGACTTAGGTCTACTGTGAGCCAAGATCTTATGTCCAATCTACTTTTCCTGAACGTAGAAAGAGACCTGTTTTATAAATTGGATAACAATCAAATTATAGATGAAATAGCCCGCAACAGTGAAGAACTGACCGAAAAGCTGTTAAGAATCATCTTCTGTGCTTAATAATATTTAAAACTTCTGTTTTTTTTTTAATTTCTCGCTTTACAAACATTATTTTACCTTTACTTGTTAGAATGTTAAATCAATGAGTAAACTCTACTTTAATTTTTTTATTTAACTTGCATATAATTCATTAGGACAGTTCTTCCTTTTTATTATAAAACATGTACTACAATAATTGCCATGATATTTCATTAAAAAGATAAATGTTTCCTTAAGTATGCTTGGCTTATTCATTGACGTTTTCCCTCATCAATGTATATTTGACTGGGGTCTTACATAAAATTTAGCTTATGACTGCAATATTATGGTTTTGTTGCCTGAACTAAAAATATTTCTCACTCTCATGTTCGTAATTAACCACTTGTAGTTAGTAGTTTATTACTAATGTTTTTAAATCCAGTTTTTGAATAATTTAAATATAATAAAAAAAGTTATTAAAATTTATTTAAATATTATAAAATTAATTATGTTTAATAAAGATAAAATTATTTTTATTAAGTTCTTGCTTAGTTCAATTACTTTTTAAGTGCCAAAATAGAGCAAAATGCTGCTTTCAAACATGTAATTTTCAAAAATTTCCCGGTTCCCCCAGCCCTTGGAGGGTGTTCTATACTCTCCAGACCCCCCCGTGAGGGGGCCCCAGTTCAGCTTCTAGCCGAGGGCCCCCAATACAGCCAGTCCGGGCCTGTTTAATACATTATATGGGATTTTGCTTCCTTCGGTTGGTTTCCTGTTGGGGTGGCTGGTTGGATTTTCCTTTGGTGGTGTCGTCTATGGTATCTGGAAAATAGTCAAAAACGGTGTGGTGTCGCCTGTAATGGTTCGGGCGATCACAATGCTGATCGCATTGTGAGGGGAGTAGCTTGACCAAGATCAAGGTGGTCGTCTAGTAGATCTGCATATATACTTGATAAGAGGGCTATTGTGGGGTGCTTGAGCTTTCGGCGGGGTTTCCTGGGGATTTGGTTGCTGTGTTTAGGAGAAATTCGGAGGGTCGCTTGGACTATGGGGTTGTTTCCGTTTAGGGTGCTGATGATGTAGGATTTTTGCAGTTTCTGAAGACATTGACAGATGGGGGTGATGCCTGGGTTTTCATGCATTAGAATACTGGGGTATCGGAAGCCGTGTTTGAAAATTCGACGGAAAATTTGTCTTTCGCATTTGCGAATGTTTTCTACTGCATGAGGCGGAAGGGAGGTATAGATGGGGGCTCGGTACTCAATTACTGAGCAGATGAAGGTATTATAAGTGTGGTGGAGGGTGCGACAATTACAACCTTGAAAGCGGCCTTGGATTAGCCCGAGAAGGTTTGAGCGGTTGCGGACTTTTTGAGGTGCTCGGAGGTCAGATTGAAGTGAGCAGGTATGGGAAAAGGTGATACCGAGTTATTTTATTTAGTTTAAGTGGGGAACAGGCTGGTTATTGATGGTTAGATTTATGAGATGGGGATCGAAACGTAGATTCCTGGACATGTTGGGGTGCCTGAGTAGAATACAAAAGAACTTATCTGCATTTAGTTTTATCCGCCACTTGCAGGTCCAAGTGTGGGTTCTGTTGAAGGCTGCTTGGATTTCACGGGAGGCTAATTCGGAACTGCGTTGGGAGGACCAGATGGCGGTGTCGTTTTAATTCGGACTGGATATGTGACTGGAAAGTCGTGGGAGTAGAGTATGTAGAGGAGGGGAGACAAAAGTTTTCCCTGGGGGAGGCCGGAATGGAGGTGAACAGGGAAAGAAAATGAATTTTGGACCTTAACTTTACAGGAGCGGTTGTTTAGAAATGATACCACCAGCTTGATGAAGGCATGACTTAGATTGAGGGCAATTAATTTGTGGATAAGTTCGTCGTGCCAGACCTTATCGAATGCACGCTCTATGTCGAGAAAAACGGCGAGCGTGCACCGGTTTTGGTTGGCATTTTTGGTCGAGTCGATGTGAAGTTCCATGATGGGGTTTATGGTGGATCGACGGGGTCGCAAGCCAAATTGTTCAGGAGCGAGGAGATTGTTCGACTCTAGGGTTTCTCTGAAGCGGGAGGTGATGATTCTTTGTACGATTTTGCCCATGATTTTGAGAAGAGAAATGGGTCTATAAGTTGTGGGATTTTTAGGGTCTTTGTCGGATTTAGGGATCATGATTGTAGAAGCGTTTTTCCATGAAATGGGAAAGTACAAAATTTGCAGACAAGAGTTGTGCATGGTTGAAAGGGCGTCGATGGCTGAATCAGGAAGATTTTGAAGAAGTAATTGTTTTATTTTCTATGGGCCAGGTGCTTGGGTTTTTGGGGGAATAGGTTAAGATTATGCTGCCATCTATATAAAACTCCCAAAATAATCATGCGACTGTCGATAATGTAGATTTCTATTAAAATTTCATAATATTAGGTTAATACATGAGTTCGTAGTGCATTTATTTTTTTATTTTTCATGAATAGCAGATTGAAAGATGCGAGTAATGTAAGAGATAGTGCGGTTAGCGTCGGCAGTGTGGCGTAAACACGTGTAAAAACATTTACCTCTCTGCCCCCTGTGATCATTGATGAACACTAAAATTGCTCGTTTGCGCATGGATACGACGCAGATCTGAACAAAATTCTACAGGTTTTAGAGCATACATGTACGTAATTGTATAAAAATACAGATTATAGAGCATACATTTTGTACAGAATGTATTGACAGGATACAAAAATTTTTAAAAAGATTGCGTGGTGTCATACTAGCGCTAAACCGAAAATAAATCATTTCATTTAATATGTACATCCAAATTATTCACCAACCTTTGTTTTAAACATTCACACTACCCCCCCCCCCCGAATCCGCTTTCGCATTAGTTCGAGGGGGTGCAGGCGTCCCTTACATACTAACCATTCATACAACATGTACCCTAAACTTAACTAAGTGAAATATGGTCGTCGCCTCAGCCGAGGTTTGACGCCGCGACCGATTGAGCCGCATTTCACTGTGACCTCGACTGACAGCACTTGTTCGCACTACCCCATCGAGATCCCACGCCGCTCGCAACTGTATCCCTTTTACTTAAATAAAAATAATATTTTTTCCACCTAACATTAATAATAAATGGGAGATTTAGAGCAGTATTTCGTTTTGTTCCAGTTTCTGAAAAAGAAAATGCCGTAGAATCAAATATATAAAAAGATACAGGATATGGCTTTGAAAAATTAAGATAGTGGCTGTTATGTTTAAATCCATTGCAAACCATCTTGTTTCACATACCCAACACTCATTGTTTAAAACCAAATATCTTTTTCCAAAACATGTGTTTTCTATAAATACGAATATCGAAAGAAATCACCTTGGCCTAAACTTACAAACAGCCTATAAACTGGAGTATGTACCTCCGAAACTGTAACCTTCTGCTGAAATTTGAAATCCAAAGATTTATACGAGGAAAATTCTGACGACTACACTAAGCATATTTATTAGCACTGTTTTCTAAAAAGCTAGTTTCTAAGTTTAAAAGTTGCTCAAAAATTGTTTCTAAGCACAAATATTTTTAAAGAGATCGTGTTTTCAAACACAAGCTGTTAAATTATGGGACCTAATACAAGTCAGAGTAGTTGAAAAAATTATATTTTACTTATGGAGGAAGGTCATCTTCGGGCCCTTTCGGTCTATTACTGAAATATAATTGTGATCAAATTTCTAATATATTATTTCGTAGCAGAATCCAATGTTTTAAATAAAATTGCAATGTTATAAAGCGCGTTTATTCAAATTCAATTAATTTTTGACGAACTCCCAAACCCCTAAATCAAGGCCGTAAAATGTTTTGAAAATTTCTACCTTAATAGCTCTTAGAGCATAAATATGTTGTTTTTATCCTCTCGGTCCTCTCACGTCCTCTAATTAACTGTATATTTTCGCTCACTTCTGCGCATTTGTCGAACATCATAAACTAGCAAGCAATTAATTATCTATTAACTTATTGATGCTTTTGATTTAATTGACAAATACTCTTGGAAGGAAAACTTTACAAGATGGTCGAAAATATTAAAGTGTCTGGCTCAGAAAATATTTAATTTTACGCAAAATTTATGAAACATACAAGGGATTGTAATTCAAGTTAAGTAAAGTTTTACAATTTTTGTCAGTTGGATGTGTCAGTTGTCGACAGTATTTATGTGCTTCCTGCCAAACTACAAAACTTTATAGAAGTGTGTAAACCTTAAATGTATAAAACTGTGGCGAAAAAAATATATACGTACGCTCATCTATAAATGTCATTCTTTTTTATAGCACGCAAGGGCTATTTTAAGGTTTTGAAAATTGCTTTAAATATATAAATGTAATTGCGCCAATAATAAATATAGTATTTTAAGTTTTACTAGTGGAAGTAATTTTATTTCGTATATATCCAGTCCATTGGCTTTAACGAGCAAATAATTGAAACGTTATATCAGAGTTGAACTATATTTTCAAGATAAATACAGTTAAATAATCAATGTTAATATTCACAATTACCCGAAGTAGGTAAGCTAGGAAAAAACTTACATTTCTATAAATAAATTCTAAGTGATAATAACGTTTGGTATTGTCGGCGGCTGACGAGAATGCATGATATAAGAATGCAATTAACAGCTTCCTTCCGAGACTACTTGACACGAGAATCCCCGCGACATATACATAAATATCTTGACGAGAGTTTTCCTAATTAGACTTGGTGAATAAACAGAACTTGTGCGGTTTTCAGCTCTGCCATGTCTTTTTAATTTGGCATTCACTGAAAAATAGGCAGGGCAGAATATGACGAGCTAACATAATAGAAAATACAAACATGTTAACGAATTGCGTGTAGTGTTAATTTTTAGGGCAGAATGGAAAGTGTTTGAGGTTATATTAACGCGTTTGTGTATACATCAACAAAACAGAAGTTATTTGATTCACAAGCCTTATAGTTCAATCGGCTGACGTAGATCAACAGATTGGCTTGCTAGATCTCCAGATCTAATGCCGTTATATTACTTCCTGTTGTATACATAAAATCTAAATTGCAACAAGATAAACCTAATCTCTTGCGGTGTACGATATTAAATATAGGGAAATTATACTTGATGTTACTATAATTTCACATTATTCTATTTATTGTCTTCTATAGCCAGCGCGGCGCTTTTTTGTTTTGTATATATTATGTATATTTTTGTTTATTATTTGAATTTATTTCGTTTATAACACAAATTTTGTTTACCGAGGAAGGTAGCTCAGCGGTAGAGCGTTTACCTTTTATTCGGGTGGTCTTGGGTTCAAACCCAGAGCCGTATGTCCAGGCTCAGGTTTTTCGTAGTTTTCCTGGATCATACAGGTAAATGCTGTGACAGTAGCATCCACGAATTTCCATTATCCAATTTTCTTGGTCGTTCCTATCCTTACATTCCCATTACTGGCTGAAGAAGGGCTTAGGGTTCCGGTGCGGAACCCGACCGATCTCTATAGCGGCCCGCCCCCTTGTGAGGAACGAACCTTCGTTGATTTTCCTTTCTTTTACAAATTTTGTGTGGTTTAGTGAATTAAATTTTTCTCAAATTCTTAGGGAGTAATTTTAAAAAAGGAAATACAGATTTCGTAAAATCTCTATATTTTAAGAATACAGAATTCGTTCCATATTTAATACCGCAGTACACAGGATGTTGAAAAAAGTGTTAAATATCTGGTATAAGGACTATTTCAGTCCTATTACATTTCTTAAATATTTAAAAGTTTGTTCTCAACGCCCTATATAAATTCTGGATAAATATTACTATACCATAATTGCCGAAACCGGTACAGAATGGGTTCGTTCGACATTTTCGAATCATTAAGAAAATCTATAGTGACAATAAAAGACTCGTATTTTCTTTTCGACAAAAATTTCAAAAAACTAGGTTATTTTTTAATTATTCAATCAGCATAATAATTTTTTGAAAAATATTCAGGGGATTCTTAATGCCTTCTACCTGTAAGCTCAAAAGAAAACTGCAGCCAATTTAAAAAACAATACGTTTAATATACGACAAGATAAATTCATTGCACAATTGAATAATTCATTACTGTGGGGCTGTTTGCATTATGTTCTTAAAGAATGGCAGTTTGCAATAAAGTAAAAAATTACAAAAATGTAATCCGCATATATCATACTTAAACCGTATTTTTTGCACTATTTTTGGCAATTTTTATCAGCAGTTCCTTCAATTTATTAAATAATTTTTCCTTTTGCTTCAATTTTTGATATGTTGCCTGCTAGTTAAAAAGGTCGTCTATTAACATAGCTACAGTAGCAATAAGAAACAATAATTTTCGCTTATTTTGAACCACTTTAGTAGAGAACCAATCGACCATTTAACTATAACTCAATAAACGCTAATATTTAAATTGAATGGAACCGCCGTCCACACATCGGTGACGTATTTCCGGTATACCGGAAAGTCCTTCTACTCTTTTTAAATATCAATCAAACATTCAATTGACCGCATCTTCTTGAATTTAGTTGTAAAAGTAAAATCTCGAAAAATAATACACTCTGTTATGTTAATTTCATATTTTTAAACAAAAATTTCCTACAAACGGATGGGCCTATTGTGTCCTGTATCCCGTTAACAAATTATTTTTTAATCGACAATCTTAACTTTTAATACAGTATCATCAAGCCATCGGGTACAAAAAACCATTTTTTTTCTCACAACTTTAAAATACTAATTCGTTTTAGTCCTGATTAATGACCTGATAATTTGTCACATTTCAGACCTGGCCCTTCAGTTTTCAGCGGGGAGATTCTTCTGCGGATGTCGCAAACGACCGGGATTCATCCTGGGCCGACCTACCCCATCAGCCTGTCGTCAGGGATAAGGACGTATCATATTACTACTAATTTGTAGCCCCATTTTAAAGCCTTAAGATTTATTTATCGATATTGTTAGGAAAATTTATGTGTGCTCGTTTAACATCATTTCTGCAATGTGTTTCTCGTATCTTGTACCTATTTAGCTTTAGATATTTATAGTTTTTGACACATGCCAACGGTTTTGGTGAAAATATACTCGTTATTCGCAGTTTCTGGTTTCTTGATTTATTTCTGCGGCTAGTACGTTGAAATGTCAATAATAACGTCCCCTACAAGGTCTAATAAGAAAGACAGGGATAAAACAGTTTAACTAAGAGGGGTTATACGATGAGATGATAATGAACGACGGGCGAACTAGAAGATAATCTAAAAAGACAGAAAAAGCAAGGAGCAATATTCTCAATAAAATGTGAAGTAAAATTATATTACCATTTCAATCATTCATTAATTTGTCAGTTTCAGAGGTATTATTTAATAAAACAATTTACTTTTTCATCCTTTGTGAAAAAAGACAAATGTTACCATTATTACATTGTTGATTGATAAAGTAATTCTTTTCCAATGCTTTTGTACTTATACAAAATAGCTGTATTTATTTTCATTCATTCATACTACGCCCCCCCCCGAACCGCTTTCGCATTACTTCAGGGGGGTGCGGGCGTCCCTTACATACTAACCATTCATACAACATGTACCCTAAACTTAACTAAGTGAAATGCGGTCGCCTCAGACGGGGTGTTCGACCACGCGCCCGATCGAACCGCATTTCACTGTGACTTCGACTGCTACCGCGTATTCGCACTGCCCCATCGAGATCCCCTATACAAAATATCTGTGTTAAGTTACTGTCTTTTAACTTTTTTTTAATACTTATTACACCGAACACATGCTGAGCAATAACAGTAGATGTGGGTCTCTTTAAGAAAATGCAATATTTACGTCGCATCACCTTTGGCTGAAATCAATAAATTAGATCAGCAACTTGCTTTAAAGCATTGGTATTGAATGCTACTATTGAAAATGAGCAAATACTTCGTCCCATACCTTCAATAATAACACTGGTAAACAAAAATCAACTTTTTTTGTGACATAGATAAAACATAGCGTATATTATGTAAAAAACATCCAAATTTTCCGGAAAGAAATCGAGATGAGCGTCCAGAAAGTGATTTTTTAAAGATATGTTACATCCCATTTCTCTGTAGGCACTAAGTAATTCAGTCACAAGATCTTTGTAATTTTCAGCTTTGACATTTCCAAGAAAATTGGTCACAACTGTTGTAAAAGCTCTCCATGCTTTTAGTTCTACTTCATCCAGCAAGTTGTCAAATTCGTCATCTTTCATTAGTTCTCGTATTTGTTGTCCCACAAATATGCCCTCTTTAATTTTTGCCTCACTAACTCTTGGAAATTTCTGACCTGTTTTGTGAAGGTGTTTTCACAGGTGGCAGTTGTTAGTGTGCGAGAAGGCGTTCCAGCGAGAAATGTGTTGTGTAATGGTCCACATTTTTACTGCTGTTCGGATGCTTTGTTTGGGAATGCCGAATACAGGTTCTGGCCCTATAAACGGGATGGATGCCCTGATTTGCACGAGGCAATCTTCTTTCTCGTTTTCCTCTACCCCCGTGTGCGCTGGCACCCATATGAGTTGAACTACGTTCTTTTCACACAAGGATGTCAGGAGGTATAGACAATCCTTCGTTAATTTGGAATGCATACGAGGTGATTCGAGTGCTTTTGAAGCTGCTTGACTATCAGATAAGATGCTTATGCGTTGTTGAGTTTTGCATTTTCCTGGATACATTGTATTATTGCAAAGATTTCAGCTTGAAAGACTGTGACCTTATTTCCCAGGGGTACACTAATGTTCTCCTTTGGTCTTTGTTGCCATATATTCAGGCCCCTGTACCTTATTATTATTTATTATGGGTCTAACCACCGCAGTGTAGGACCATCTTTGGTTTCAGTCCCCATGTTTTACCAAACATGCGTCTGCCCATCATAAGGGCCATTTTCGCTTTGTTCGAGATGTTATTCAGATGTATGTTCCAGTTCAGTTTTGCATCCAGAGCGATGCCCAGATATTTGACCTCCTGGTTAACCCAAATTTTTTCACCAAAGATTGTCAGGTTGCCAAATGCCCATGTATCTCTTTTCTTGGTGAAGGGTATTATTAACGTTTTACAGGGATTAACCTTGAGGTTTTCCCTTGCGCACTACCTTTGAGTGGTGTTTAGCGCCCTCTGCATGAGGTTTGCCATGATTGCTGGGTGTTTTACCCTTTATGAGGATGACTATGTCATCCGCATAACCTTGGGTGTAGAACCCTTCATCACTAAGTATCTGTAGAAGTGCGTTTATTACCACGTTCCATAGAAGGGGGATACCCCTCCTTGTGGGCAGCCTTTGACAGCATGTACCCTGAGAGTTTCTTCTCCCAGATAACCCTGAATTTGGCGCCCTTCTAACATTGTTTTTTATCCATTTGTTTGTGATGTCGTTCACGGTATGTTTTCAGGTGGAAGAGATCACTGACTGAAAGGAAATGTTATCAAATGCCCCCTGTATGTCCAAGAAGACAGCTAAACCTATTTCTTTGTTAATTATTGACGCTTCTACCCTACCGAGCTTGTGAAGTGGGGATTCACATTACTTTCCTGATTAATATGCATATTGAGTGGTGTTTAGCGCCCTTCATGAGGATGACTATGTCATCCGCATAACCTTGGGCGTAGAACCCTTCATCATTCAGTTTCTGTAGAAGTTCTCCATTACTCCTCGCACAAGCTAAACCTTGTCGTGAATGACTTAAACGTTATCCCAGAAATTCGAAACTGCGTTGGAACTATCAAGGAGATAATCATATTTTTTCGCGAGTTCGTTTTACGAGGTAAGCTTACTGCGAACATTCCTAAATTGTGTGAGACTAGATGGTCAGAGAAGTACAAGAGCATCCGTGTTTTTAAGGATCACTTCGTCGATATTGTTGAAGCATTAGAGACATTAGCTGAAGAGGGTAATGCAGCAACGAGAAAAAATGCAGATCTTCATTTGTCGTGTCAGTAGCATTAATTGCGAAGTATTTCTCTATACTGACACCCGTAGCAAACACACTTCAATTGAAGGCACTTGACATGTTAAAGCTAACCAGCACATTCAAATTATTCCCGTCATGCTAAGATCTCTAATAATTCCGTACTTAGATTCCATCATGTCATCTTTAGAAGTCAGATTTTCAGCAGACAAATCACCTGCATTTTCATTGACATATTTCCATCCGAGTAACACGGGAGTTGTTTCATTGGAGGAATGGAATGAAAGTACCTACTTTATTTTGTGCAACTTTTTACAATTTGCAAGGCATCGAAGGAGAAAGGGAATTGTGGTTCAAAATGTGGAATGAGGCAAGAGAATCGCCAGATATCATCAAGGTTTTAAAAAAGAGCGATTGTTTTTTTCCAACCATTAGAAAGGCGCTACCGGTTTTGCTTTCACAGCCCTGCACTATAAGCACTATAGTGTTCATTCAGCTCCCTTCGCCGAACATGGCTTAGAAGCACTATTGGTGAAAATAGGTTAAATGGGCTAGCCGTGCCAAGCATTCATCGTTAATGGGTTTTTGCAAACAAGGAACAATTAGCGAAACCTGTAGTTAATAAATGTCTAACTAATCCTCGGAAACTACTGTTCAAAAATTAATTTTATTAATAAATTTATTAAAAAAATTATTAAAAACCGCCCGAAAGCAAAAGACTACAACTATTCACAAAAGAATATCTAGTAGCTACACTATGTTTGTAATTGACGTTTGTGAGAACACAGCCCAATGGATGATTCTCGAGAATTCTGACACGGTTCACAAGGTGTTTACACGCAAGCACATAGATACACTTGAGAACCCACTTTAATTATTACACAAGATCTTGAGGTTTCTTCCTTTTTAAACGCCTTGTGTGGTTGGCGAAATCCAGCAACTGCAGAGCTTCGGGATTGAAGTGCTGGTGGAGTCGATTTTCGTGCTTCCTGGCAAACCGCCTTGCCTCTTCAGCAGTGTTGGGTAGTATCTAGATACATGTATCTAGATACTGGATCTAGATACTATTCAAGTATCTAGTATCTGTATCTAGATACGTTTATAAAATTGTATCTTGTATCTGTATCTAGATCCTATTAAGCGGTATCTTTTTCATTAAACAATAAAAGATCCTAGATACATTCAAGAATTATAATTTATTTATGCAGTTTTCGAATTTTATTACAACATTTCTTCAATTTAAAATTTAGGACATTTTTGGACATTTAAATTTTAGGGTTTACTTTTAGCAGAAAAACCCAAACACGTCTTAAGATAGGTAATGGTAATAAGCATTCAAACATCCCCATTTTGAGGAGATAAGAACTGTAAGAAGCTTAAGATTTTAAGTATACATTTACCTATTGTGGCTATACAAATTACAATAACCGCCCTTGCTGTTTTCGATATTGGGAATTTCCAAGCAAATCTCATAAGTAATAACCGAGCGGTAGGCTTGTCTAAAGTCTTGACAAAACTTGAAGTTTTCTCATTATAAATAAAAGTAGTGGACAAGTACAGAATCAATTCTTGTGCTACAATTAGAAGAATGAATGATAACGAAAGTGATTTTTTGGAAGTGCCAGCGATACTGGATGGCTGTCCCAATAAAATGTTCTCTAGTAATTATTTTGTGTCTTATTATTATTATCGATTTGTTAACAACCCTAAATTCTGTCAGATTTTCTTTAAAAATAATATTATCATGGTTTATGCGCGGTTCCATTTCTGGAAGTGTAATTTTTTAAAGTAGGTATCTAATTTGTATCTGAGAAGAATCTAGATACATTTTAAAGTATCTTGTATCTGTATCTAGATACACGTAGTAAAATGTATCTTGTATCTGTAACTAGATACACTTTTTTAGAAGTACCTGTATCTGGATCTAGATACAAAAAAAAAGTATCTTACCCAACACTGCTCTTCAGTGACAGTGGGAATGTTCAGGTCACGATGTATATCTTGGTTTCGCTCATATAAGCTAGCTTTAACTATTATGCGAAGAACTTTATTCTGGCATCTTTGGATGATCGCGATATTGGACTGTTTGGCACACCCCCACATTTGGATGCCATAAGTCCATATCGGCTTCAAAATCTGTTTATAAATCATAACCTTGTTGTAAAGGGTAAGCTGGGAATATCGACCTAATAACCAATACATCTCTCTGATTTTGATATTCAGTTGCTCTCTTTTTATTTTACAATGTTCCTTCCATGTTAAACGTGCATCTAGATTCATACCAAGGTATTTTGCCGTATTTTTATTTGGTATCACTGTATCGTTTATAGTTACAGGAAGATACGCATGCCTTTTATTAGTGAATACTATGTGTACAGATTTGTTTTGGTTCAGGTTTATTCGCCATTTCCTACACCAGCTATGAATTTTATCGAGACTTCTTTGGACTTGTTGCGTAGCTTGTGTTAGATTACCGCTAACAGACAATACGGCGGTGTCGTCAGCAAACGTCGCTGTTACTGTTTTTTCGTCAGTCGGTAGGTCACAGGTGAATATTAAATACAAAACGGGGCCCAGGACACTGCCCTGCGGCACTCCAGCTGTAATTGGATATAAGCTTGAAAAAGCACCCCCTTGCTTAACTCTGAAGTAACGATCGGAAAGATATGATTTAAGTAATTCACACAGGGTTTTGGGTAGTAACATGTTTAGTTTGTTAATTAGCCCTATATGCCATACACGGTCGAAGGCTTGGGAGACATCGAGAAAAACGGCTGCGCAGTATTTTTTGTCTTCTAGGGATTTTTCTATAACCTCTGTGACCCGGTGAACTTGGTCAATAGTAGAATGATTATTGCGGAACCCGAACTGGTGGTTCGGAATTACATTCTCTATTAATGGATATATTCGTTTCAGGAGCAATTTTTCGAATAGCTTAGAGATCATCGGTAGAAAGCTTATTGGTCGGTACGAGGCTAGCTCCGTTGGTGGCTTACCTGGTTTAGGGATTAAAATTATTTGCGCTATTTTCCAGAGTTGCGGGACATATTTTAATCGTAATGCCGCGTTAAATATATAGGTTAGGACTACTATGGCCTTCGCAGGAAGTTCTTGGAGTAGACGAGCGGTTATGAGTTCAAAGCCTGGAGCCTTTTTTGGGTTCAAATTAGATTGGATTTCTTTAGTTACCTCACTAATTGCTAATGGGAGACTGGTCATTATTGTTGTTCTCCAATTCATCTATTTGCTCGTTCGAAGCATTAGGCTGAAATACTGCTTCTAAATGGACAG